>PQWD01007355.1:0-11235 GCA_019425675.1 Leucinodes orbonalis
ATGGCAACCTTAAATACCAGACTTAATTGAACCGCTTCCGGTTTCGCCCGGGGCTACATAAATATACTCAACGGAAGTATTCGCCACTGAGGAATTCCTTTAACACCAACTAAACACGGTGTAGGAAACTAATCATGGAGCCCCAGCTCGATACTATTTGTATTGCTTTGTAGACAACACATGTCTCAACATACGAAACGCTGGATTTTGAATGGATACAACGAACGCTTGAGATTTTGATCAGAAATTAACACAGGAATTTTGCTAGGAAGTTAAAGCATTTTCGATTATATGAACACCGTAGTAAAGTTTGTTTAATTAACCAGAAAATTGGTAAAACACTTTACCAATTTCTACCAAGTTAACATGCCAATAATTAACAATAATACCCTTTGATAATTAATGCCACCTTACAAAAATGCAGTTCTAGGTTCAAAAATACCTACTCAAAAGATTTTCTGAGTTTTTATTCGAATATTTAAAAGTGACTCAAAAAATTTAAGAAGCGAAGGAGCATCGTGCAATGTTCTTCATTTTGCATTTCTAACGTGTCTTTGACGAAATTCTGCCTCAAGTGCATATCGTATTTTAAATGAGACATGCATTTTAAAGGAGCCAGGACATAAAAGAATAAAGGAGCTTCTGAACTAAAACTAAATCGTTATTTCATGTTTTCGTGCGCACATGCGGAAGCTGAATTTCTAAAGCTCTAAATTTAAAGATAATTTATTTTTTTTAGAAGTAACTAGAAATACCTACATACCTGCTTAAACAAAGATGCTTACCAACAGAAAACTTACCTGCCGTAGTTAGTCTTGTTAATTATGTTGTTTACAAAGTTGTCATGAACGTCTAATCAACCTATCACAGTCCACTGTTGGATAAGATCTCTCCCCTAATGCGCCAGATATGATAAACATAGTAAAATGTTTCGAATTTTATTTATAGAATACCTACTTATTCGACTTTTGTCACGCTGGCCAGTCGCAAAAACTATATTTTTTTAACTTGTACTTAAAAAAGAAGCAATAAAAAGCTGAAAGCTAACTCTCTATAAAATATATTGGATACCATTTTTTGCTAGTCCAAGGTTTGTAGTAGGTACATACAAATTCAAAATAAAATTGTTTATTTCACGTGAATAATTTAAATTTGCTGTGCTTACCTGGATATATTATTATTATTGTAACCATATTGTATAGATACGTTGTTAATTTTTACTGAATACGTAGTGAAAAGAAGCAACCAAAACCAAATACAGAGAACCTAATAATAGATATCAATACATTAAAAAAGCTCATGGGTCGTCACCGTCAAAGCCACTTAGCCAAAGCGCTCGCGTCGAAACACTGCTCTTTAAATAAACCTCTTTGGTTGTAATTTTCAAAATGAAAATTTGAATAGAGGTAAAGCGTTGAAAGATGTTCGCGGAAGCTTAAAATAATATTTTGGAGGGCGTTACATCAGGCCGGCTCGAGTGAGGAAATGACTCTCTGTCCCTCCGGGAAATTGTTCCTGCGATCATAACGCTCGGTAGACACTCCACTCAAAGACTTTAAAAGTGATGGAAAAGATTTATCTTTATAAGTGTGTCACGAGGCTGTATTTATCAAGCGGATGCTTTGAGATGTTTGCTCGGCGCGGGATAGCTTTACATCAGTTTATGTGCTTGGTTTTTCTTCTGATTAGCTTTAGTATATAATAATTCGCGCTTCACGAATTTCTTGATTTGAAACCTGAATGCTGTTATAAATAACAGTTTTAGTACTTGCTAAAACTTTTCTATTGTAAAACAGGAAGTGCAAAATAAAATATCTCATTTTGAAAATCTCTTACCTAACCATTATATAGCAAATAATGATACAGATACTTGTTTTATGTAATTAATATTCTACACGATAACATTTTAAGATCAAGAATTTAGGTATAAGGCTAACTGCTATAACTAGAGATCCATTTTCATATCTTGTAGTCACCGTATTTAGTTTTTGACTATACTAGAACAATTTAATTTCCGAATAAGGGCTGAACTTGACTCCATTACCGTTTGTCCCAACCCTAAAGCTCAAGCGGTATTTAAGCGACATGTCACACGCAATATCCTGTACATGTGACGTATTCGCCCACTCCGGGTCGGTACAAATCAAACCGGCAGATCCCTCAGGGTCGCCAGCCTGTCGGTGGTGCGCATCCGATTAAATTATTCACGGCAACGGTCTGCATGCGGTAAGCGATACACCGGATATCGGTTTCATCTGATAAATTAATACGACACCAACCAGGTCTGTCACGCGTCTCGGAAATTAAAAATATATGTGGACTGCTTCAAGCGGTTCCAAAGCTGTAAGCTTAAGCGTTTTAAGATTATACAGATATAGTACATTTATGATGATAAATAATAAATAAATAAATAAAGCTCACGCCTTGGTCCCAGAGGGGTAGGCAGAGATGATGGAACGCCACTTTGCGCGGTCCTGACATACGTCCCTAGCTTCATTCACATCCATCAATCTTTTCATACGAGCTCTTTTATTCCTTTTACTTGGGACCCCAGCCTTCTTGAGGACTTGACCAATTTGGTCAAGGTAAGTCCTTCTGGGTCGCCCCTGCTCATGTATCCTTCCACATTCGCATAATGAACCTGCTTTGCTATTCTCTTTTCACTCATGCGCTCCAAGTGTCCATACCATCCTAACATACCTCTTTCTACTTTTGACACTACATCTACATTCAGACCACACTTTTCACTAATTTATGATGATATGAGATGTAATAAATGCTAAAAGCGCATGCCAATCCAAAAAGAAAGAAAGAAAATACATTTACTACATCTGAACATCGCATATATTACATTATAATATTTTAAATGATAATGCAATAACACAATGTACCTTTTACTGACTTTTCAAACTAAAATAATTTTAAAAATATTTTCATTTAACTAATGAGCACATTAGTGCAGTCGAGACGACAAAGCTAAGGGTTGCCGTCGTTGTTATCTTTTGCTTTGTTTTATTTTCTGAATGCACTCCAAAGTTTTACTTTTGAGTTTTCAAATGCTACAAACTACTAAAGTAGATACACAATATCCTATTTTTGATTTGAGAACGTTGTATGAACAAACGTTTGAAATTTTTGTAATACTTCATTTAAAATATAAATTCTTATTGATTTTGTAACATGCGGTAAAACATGTTACTGTCATCATCTAATCCATTTTTTCTTATTTTTTCACTGTACTTGTTTTTATTAATGTCTATTGTGTTCACTAAGTGTATTTATTTTTAAGGCCTGTCAAATGCTACTACAATGTTAAATTACTTAAACAAACAAACAACAGCCCAAGCCCCATGCATAACTGATATAACAAACACAACATGTTACACTGAATTAGTCGTTATAACAAAACAAAAAGTAACAAAGCATTCATAATTACGATTATACTCGCAAGTACTCCTTTAGAATTTATGAAGCGATCCTTCTCCTACAAAAATCAAATTAGATTCAATAATAGGGCGAATCACGAACACATGTGAGGTCCATTAAACAGCAATTTAGTGTTTATCGATCAATTTGAATGTGCCCTGATGGTGTTATTTTTAGAAGCATCAATGAATGTAGGGAAGTGATGAAGCGACAGAGATGCCGGCAGTACAAAGGACCAATTGAGTCGGTCCAATCGTGTGAATGAGCTGGACGCGTGGGCATCATCTCATGAACTCCATATAGTAAATGTGACATACAAGTTATTACAATAACTTAGTTGGTAAGTTTCACGAATAATCACAAAAGGAAGTGACACTACTAAAGTATCAAAGAACCATCTCTTAAAGTTACTATCTCAATTAATAAATAATATAATAATAAATATCCACTGACATTCACACAGCGCCATCTAGCCCCAAGTTAAGCGTGAAGCCTGTATTATGGGTACTAAACAACGGATAAACATACTTAAATATATGTTTTTTGTAAATACATTCATATTATACATAGAAAACATCCAGACCATTACAAACAGACATGTTCATGCACACAAATGTTTGTACTGCCCGGGGATCGAACCCAGAACCCTTGGTGTTGCAGTCGACGTCTCAACCGCTACACCAAATGGGTCGTCAAAATTCATTTTATTTCATGATAATATTAAGACGAACAATAATTACCCAACACTGGTGTATCAACAATAAGTCAACTGAACTAAAATATGTGTAAACGTTTGTGTGTTTGTAAGTTACGCCTTTACAGCACACAGAGGAAATGGTGTCCAAATTGAGAGGATACAATGAAACAGAGAAAAAGGCTGCCGTTATCTCCTGCAGTTTCACAGTCCGGCTTCTGGGAAATAAATTAGGGCATTATACGACGGCAAGCGAGTGCGTTCACATGACCAGATGGCTACCAATGAATGAGTCGTTAACTGCGAGCGCGTGTGCTGTCCACTTTACAGTGAACCCAACTGTATGCTCAATTTCATTAAGACACTTTTACTGCGCGCAAACTCCATAAATACTTTTGATAATCACAATAAAAAACGCCAATATCCATTAACAGAACACTTACATTTCCGAAACTTTCAATGCTAGTTAAATATTTAAGCAACAATAGGGGCGGATGTTATATTTGTTATTACATTAGTGTCACATCAAACCTGGCCCTGTCCGAACCGGGTCCCATCAGATAATAGCTGCGCGTAGGACGGATAGCGATTTCGTCGAACAACCGGGATGCGCCCAATTCTCGCCAATAAACGCCCCCGAGATATATCAGCCGGCGGGTTAGTCAGGCAATCAACACCTCTATTGATTCAGACATAAAGGAGAAAGTCCGTTATGTTATTTAGACAGTTGTAGCCGTAAGCTGTGAGCGTTTGAATTGACCAGCGTATTCTGTGCACATATCGTTCATTCCACGCTCTTACGCACAGCTCAGTGACTTATACCGGAACCATTAAATATGGATGTTCGATTCAGATATTCGAGATGTCGGGCCTCTGAAAACTCTTGGTTTTATGTGCGATCGCTCGTTTATTTATTCATGGGCAATTCCTTTAAGGATTTCACCTTGAAACGTGACATACTGATGATAGGATTACATGTGGAACTGCACAAATTAAACTCGAATGTGAAATATATCTATATAATTGTGTTTTTCAATCATTTACACACCTATTTCAGAAGAGATTCACTTAGTATAAAATAAAACTTTTCCATACGTAGTAGGTAAAATTCATTAATTTTATACGGAGCTAAGGTAGATACAAAGCTCGAAGCTCTACATAACTTCATGTAAAGATCAGATAATGCTTGTGACCATTTCTATAATTTATTTATTTATTTATTAGGTTCGGTACAACAGAACATTGAATATTATATTGCAATACATCATATGATCTAAATGTTAAGTTTCTTACGAGTAAACACAACATTCTTATTTTAAAGAGCTTCTTTTGAAATATTATATAACGGTGCAATGCGCTACTTAAAATATAAATAAAAAGTTATAATAATTAATAATATTATAAATAATATATATTTACCATAATCTTGAAAATTTCTCAATACCAACGGAAATACAAGGTACGGAAAGTGGATTCTCAAAGTCTAGTAATTCTCCAACAATAGTTCCTTCACATCAAAGTGCATTAGAAGATCCAGTATTTGTCAGTCTAGGTATTGCAACAATGACGACATCGCCAAGGCTTGTGACCTCAGAGATCGAGCGGCTGAGCGTCGAGCTCGGTGGCATGATTCACCGCGAGGCCCCACATTCCTCCCAAGCCGCATAGGTAATAGGAAATACCGCATCGTAATAAATTCGTAAATGCTATGCTAATAATTCACTTCGCTCTAAGCAATTTTCACCTATTTCATAGAAGTTCGTGGAGGCGCATTGGACGTTAGTGCCGCATATGTAATAAGTTCGGTAGACTGAGAAAGTCATGCTGCATAGTTACAAATATACGAGCACATATCGAAACATAACTTCGGTCTAAAAGTTGTTATGCTACCATTCTATAAAAAGTACATGTTAATTTATATTCTAGTTCTGTTAAGATTAGTATTACCTAAGTATTTTATCAATTTATAGGAAGTGTAATATTTTATTGTAAGTGTGCTCAGATCTTCATACTAAGATTTTCGAATGAACATCCGCTGTTGTATACATAAAGATGTTACCTTTATAGATTTATGTAGGCCTTTATATATTTACCGGTTAGGTAACTAAATTATTACCCGTGAAGTTGAGGATGAGGTCACTAAATAAGATTTGAAATAACAATTCAGAAAATAATTTATATTATAGACTAACATAAAACTACATATATTATGCAGTTACAATAAGATCAATTTATAAGAATCAAAACAGACACTAGTTATACTGGTATCGTCCAAAGGTATTTTCAAATCCTTGTTAAGTAGATATTAGTGTGTGTTAATTACCACTAAACCGTCGAAGTAAAGAAGAACAGAAGTCAAAATAGACTAACAGTTTCTAAAACTGTGTAACATATGTACAATGACATATTTAACAGCGCATGAATTCAGTGGAAGTGGCGAGTAGCACCAGGAATGCGAATTGCGGTTCCAACGGAGATATTCCGTTGTTTTACAATCAACAGGCGCGGGCGCCGCTTTCGCGCTACGAGCGCATACCTCAGGACGGGATTGATCACGGATCGTTTGACTTGCAGGGTTGCCTTCCACATACATTAGAAATGTCCTCAATATCAAGTCATAGATGTAGGCAGTATAAAGATATCAACAGTGTTAAGTTATGAATGTAAGTAGTATAAAATTAATGGTTAATGAAAAATCTTTGACACAATCATGTGGACAACTCACTAAGTGTGAAATAAATGAAAGCAGGCATTCTCTAACAGTTATTATTTCAGTAATTACAACAGTCAAGTACAGGTTGCTAAATCTTAATTTTCTGCTATCCTCTCAATAATTCTATCGTAAATCGTAATGTAGAAAGCTTCCAACAAATGTATGGGTTTTTTTATGAACGAATTTACTGAACTTTTTGTTTTAATACGTTTACAAATAGAAACAAGCCAAAGAGATAGGGATTGAAATTGCGTATTTTTAATAAGACAACTATTTTATTTATACATATATTTTTATATCAACTAAATATCAATTTTGGGAAGGACATTTTTCTCTAAAATAGAATATCAAGATTTACTAATCGATTCTCTTTGATGCTATGTTTGAGTTGTATTCATCATCACCTCACCCAGGGGCACGAGCCTACCCGTATAGGGTGTATAGGCCTGAGTCGTCCACGCGGGCTTAGTGCGGATTGGCCGACTTGGCACAGGTTTCCTCGCGATGTTTTTCTTCACCGTAAAGACGTCGAATATACGCACATATCATTTCGGAAGATCGAAAGATATTGGTTCGTGGCGGGATTTAAACCTGCACTCTAAAGATCTAAAGGCAGCAATCCACACCAATGAGCCATCGACGCTCATAAAATAAACTAAAAAGATCTCCTTAAGGGGCAACCATTGTCCAAGTACATGGCTTATACAAATGATGAATAAACATATGTGTGGAGATAATGCAGAAATTTAAATATGTTTTTTTATTACACTACCAATGTTACAATTTATATTGCATCATGTAACTAAGCGAGGAAATTGAATAATAAACAATAATTACTGTGTGCATCAGTTTTAACTGTTGCTTATGAATGTTAATCGTTTATTTATCATCTTGTTAATTTTTAATACATGATTTATGGTTACGTTGTTTGTCTGCATTGCATGGATACTTTTGCTATTGTAATTAAAAGCTGAATGAAGTAGAGGCCTATTGAATTAAGTAGTGCTTAACCATTTCATTACGGATGGTAAAATAACCATGGTAAGATAGTTTTCAATGTTAGACTACGTGGTAAACACAATACTGATTCGTCTAGTAGAAACTACCGAAGTGTCAGATATCGTCTCGTGAATTGGAGTGTTATGCACTTTTGTTTCGTGATGAGGACGCTGTAGCTACTCGTAGTAAAATTACTTGGTATAAGGAACCTTACATCTGGTATCTCGGCCTCTCCAGTAACAGGTGCAGTGGCGCATTGATGGAGAATAATTACTATCCATCAGTTATTAGTCTCCTTAAATACTGTTCTGTCATGGACAGGCGTATCACTTACCGTAAAATGAGCGTACGAGCCTTAACACCATAAGGAATGTGAATATGAAAACTTTATAGGTTTTTCTTCTTTTACTACCTGACTTCTGTTGATTGGTAAATACCATTAATAGCTTCACCGGGCAATAGGGAAACACAGAGTTGACTTATTAGGATATGATAAAATTGAATAAAATATAAACAATATACCAAATTATGCAAAGAGTAGAAAAATCGGTGAACAATTACATTACTATAAAATAATTAGAAAAAAGTACAAACATAACAATGCCTTACACTGGATTTAAGATAATGAGCTATGAACAGTAAACAACGATATTGTTTGCCAAAACGGAATGTCCTAACTTAAATTCTCTTTATCATTTTACAAACGTAAAAAGAAGAGCGTTTTTCATCCTTTTGTTAATATTATCATTACAAATAGGATTAGCAATTTACTTATCTGCTGACAGTCTTAATTTATAGCACAGTGAAGTTCTTAATTAGTATGGAGGTAGGAGCGCCTGGGAAGGGGGGCGTACTCTCTCTACTAGCTTTTTCGTACGCGACTCTTGCACCTTTTTCTTACATTTTACTACTTCAGTCTGGTATAATTTGTTTTCTACGTGAATGCTTTTGTCATTATGAATTAATTGCAATACATTATCATTAGCCATTGAGATAATGAGTTTGCATAAATCATATTAATAGCCTTGGATTATTTAAATGAAGATATATAAATAAATGTGCATGATACCTACTTGATTTATAGTTATTTTTAATGATCTATTTAAATGTAATGTTTAACATGTTCAAGCATTAAAACTAAATTATGGAGAAACATTGGCGATGAGTTTATGTTTTATTTATTTACTTAGGACAGCAAACCAAAGAATACACCCTACAATTATGTTAAATCTATGTAAACATTAATGTAGTGTTCCTTAGTTAAAGATTACCACGGCATGCACTTGCACACCATCATACATTTACATAATATTGATCATAAAATCAGTTATTACGAAGAAAATAAATTGTCTACATTTCATCCAGTATAAATAGCATACATAATAAGAGCATTTATAGCATTCCGTGAATCGGTCAATTTGTCTGTAAAAGTTTCAAAGTAACATTTACCAGGATTCTTTTGATTATTAACGGAACTTTTATATTGAGTTTATCAACTGACTTCATGCCAAGTTATTGGGCAGTTTTTATAAGGTTTTTAAAAAGCAGGTTGATTTAAAATGGAGTTTCCTATATAACACGTGATTTGAAATATATAAGATCCACACAAGTTATTAATATTAATAACAATAATTAATATTAATATTTTCATAAAGAACATTGTGACAATGTGTTTTATATAGAACATTAACAGTTAGAAGCTATTATTTCCAAGATGGTGGTCGTGTTTGACGTCACAATTGGAACAATCACACTATATTACACGATCTTGCGATGCTGCGGCCGGCTTATGTTACCAGCGAATAACACAGGATAACTATTACGTAAGGATTTCTAGATACCTATACAAGCCCTGCTTAATATACTAATCCACAAGTTGCTACTTTTAATCACTTGTTAACAACTAAGTATTCTGTAATTATATTGTTGTAGTTACTGTAAGCGCTAGTAGGCATTTACCAACAGGTTATTTATCTGCTGAAAATCTGTGTACCAAATGGACTCAAAATGTATAAATGTTTAAATTAATAGTTATTTTTAACAAACATGATAAAATTCAACTAGACACCAATGCAATTTAAAAACACATTTCTTAAATTAAATTGCACCCAATCTTTTTGTTGCACTACTTAACCTGACGATATTTCTAATTTATCAGCTCAAGGATTTCCATTGGATTGAGCTTACAAAAAAATGAAGTAAGTCCGCGAGTTTAATTTTGGTCCTTAAAATACTTACTCAATTTAGTAGTAGTCTCAATTACATAGATATCTTTTAATTTAATTACTCTCTGTATTCAAGACGATGGTTGATGTAGACGCTTCTATTTCTCCTTCAATTTTTTATTTTTTACTCAATATTTTTTATTAAAAAACCAATTAAGGCGATATTTATAAACAAAAATATATCCTCCTGGATTTTTTACACAGTAGGTAAAGATAAATCAATGTAGTCTTACTTTCACGGATCTAATGTTTGCAATTTGTTTTAAGAAACTATTATAAATTATGTTTATTTTAATAACTAACAAGTTACCCTGTATACATAAGCCGTACCCGTGTACGGCGGTGATATCGTATTTGCGACCGCAGCATGCCAGCGATCCTAGAACGGGACAAATATTTGCCGAGCGAACGATCGCCGGCCCTACGGAACGTAACCGTCTGTGGTCAAACGTGTTTTAAATAGTTTAATGCATACCGTACACTAAAGACTAGATTAGTTATGCCACGGTACAATTACCGTGGTTATGCTATGGAGCGAACGTAAGTATCTCTTGTCACCCAAATGGGTTTCTAGACAAAATGTTGGCTAGAAATTCAATGGAATGAAGACGACAAAGGTAATTGGTTAAGATATCGGCTTTTACACCAAGGATTCTGGGTTCGATCCCTGGACAGTACAAACATTTGTGTGCCATGAACATGTCTGTTTGAATTGGTCTGGTGGCTGTTTTCTATGTATAATATGTATGTTTTTACAAAAAAATATCCATTCTTAGTACCAATATTACCGGCTAAGTTCTTAGTTTGGGACTAAATAGCGCTGTGTGAATGACAGTGTATATTTATTTATACATTTCCTGAATCATTGTCAAAAAATTAAATGCAAGTCGGTGTTTACTAAATTGCATTTCATAAACTTAATAATGAGAAGAAAATTTACAAAAGAATGCATAACCATTCATTTAACTAATTAAAAGTGAAAAATTTTAATAGACTGCACTAATTAAATTATCTTTATTATTAATCTTGAATAATTAACTTTGACCCGCATCCCTTTTAATAGTAGGGAGTAAATTAACTTGAATTTTATGCGCATAATCACCGTTGCAAACTTTATGAGAGCCGTCAAGTAAATCTTGCAAAAATATGCATGACTTCATACATGTCAACTTTGCAAA
>PQWD01007357.1:0-45800 GCA_019425675.1 Leucinodes orbonalis
AGCAGTTTAAGACCACGGATTTTTATCACATAAATATTCGTCAATAGTGTAGTACCCTTTTTTAGAAAGGTGTTGTTTTCTAACTTTAAACATATGAAAGGGCAACTCTACAATATTTTGCGGTGCTTATTGAAAAACTTTTACATCTTCCTATAAAAGATTTACCTATTTTATGAAGTCTCAAGTCCGGAACAGCAAGTTTGTTTTTATTCCTAGTATTAAAATTGTGTGAATCACAATTTTTCTTAAAGGTGTTATAGTATTTACGAACATAAATTAAATTTTCATAATATATTGCGATGCTACAGTCATTATATTTATTTCTTTAAAAGTTCCTTAAGAGAGTCACGTGGTCTAAGGTTGTAGATAAACGAATAGCTCTTTTTTGTAGCACAATATTGTATTAATGTTGGCAGCCGAGCCCCCAACAGAAGACCATATGACATATACTATGAAAATAACTAAAATAAACCAATCTTGCTGTATCAATATCGGTTAAGAGCCTTATTTTCCTAACTGCATACGCTGCTGAGCTAAGTCTACCTGCCAAAGCTTCAATTATTTTTAATATATATAAATGACCTCAGGGCTCAGCTGCTGATATTAACACTATATTTGTACTTCAAAAAAGAGCCATCCGAGCCATTTTAACCTTAGACGTGATTCACTTCGGGAAGTATTTAAAAAAATCGATATTTTAACAGTAGCGTCCAACATTTACATAATCTAGTTTATGTCCACAAAATCTTCATTTGTTTGAAAAAATTGTGACGTACATAACTTCAATACTAGGAGCAAAAACAACTTGCTGTCCAAATTTAGACTAAGTAAAGTAGGAAAATCATTTGTTGGAAGAGCATAACATTCTTTAATAAAATACCACAAAATCTTGCCGAATTGCCTTTTCACCAGTTTAAATTAAAGATTAAAAAACCCATGAAAAAGGTTACTATACAATAGAAGAATATTTATCGGATAAAGTGTGTGGTCTTGCACTTAGTGTTCCAGTTACAAAATCTTTGTAATAAATTATTGTAAAGCTATTTGTAGGTAATGACAAAACTGTAACCACTGATATAAAAAGATTAAAAGTAACTCGAGTTTCTTGCCGGCTCTTTCGAAGATCCTACTTATTCCGAACCGGTGGTAGAGTCACAAAAAATATGATATAATATAACAATTGACGATTCAAAAGTATCTGTAACAGATTTATTTGAATAAAGATTTTTTTCTTTCTTTCTTTCTTTCTTTCAAGAGAGGGCCTAAAATTGAACCCTGGGGTACTCCCAAGCGAAAAAGAGCGCCTTGCGAAATTATGCCATTAATACAGACTTTCTGAACTCTTTCCGATAAGTAAGATTCTATAAGACTTAATGAGCAATAAGCAGTCTGATACACCGTAATGTCTCAACTTTAATAAAAGTGTTTCATGGTCGACGCAGTCAAAAGCTTTAGACAAGTCGCAAAAAACTCCAATTGCATCTTGCTTATCCTCCCAGGCATCAAAAACATGCTTAATTAGTGCAATCCCTGCGTCAGTAGTATTTTTATTTTTGGTGGAGCCAAACTGTTTTTCATGTAATAATTTATTAGCGTTAAACTCTTCGCGCGTCTGACAAGCACTGAGATATTTCGGTATTATAATCAGGAAGGTAATTGTTTTAATAAATCTAATGTGTTTAAACTAATTACCTTTGAAAAACAATGACAATGATTCACAATAATTTGAAATTGAACGTGACAGTTGCCGGTTACCTCTCAATTTCTTGATATTTGCACTAACACTGGTTTTCACTACTTAATTATGTTTGTGAACACGTATCCTATGCTTATTATTGTTTAGCAACGATATTATGGCCTTATTTACGTATTTATTGTTAAATAATAAAATAAAATTACGGGACAAGTTAATCAATTTAAATAGCTGTCAGCGCCATCTATGAGATATTTGTGCAATTAGTATATTAGAAGTTATTGTAAATTATTAATGTTGTCACATGTTTGAAAAAAAAAAAAGTAGTAATGTAAAAATTGCACAAAAATCTGAATAGATGGCGTTAATAGTTGTTTAGATCATAAAAGTATTGCGATTCCCAAAATTAATAGTAATTGACTCCGTCGCCCATGTACACTTACAATTCTACAGGGCAAAGAAATGCGTTGCCGGCCTTTTAAGTGGGAATACGCTCTCTTCTTGAAGGACGCCAGGTCGTATCGCTCAGGGACTAAGTCAGATGGTAGCTGATTCCACAGTTTTTTCGTCTTTATTTAACTAACTAGATACACAGTCATGAAGAAACGTCAACCAAAAAATGTCCGAGCCGTATGACAAATACATATAATTATTGTTATATTTAGAACGTAAAACTCTTCACTTAAATTTTGACCTTAACGTGGCAGAACAGTACAAAATCAAAAGCACAAGCAAACTATTAACTATTCATAATGAACGGAAATAAACAACAAAGTCCTTATGATGCAACTTAGGAAGTCTTCAATAAAGGAACTAGTGCGGAAAATGCGTTGGTGCCGCTGCTGGGAGGTCGTTTCATGAACATAAGTAAAAACGTAAAACACTATTGAAACCCATCAAAATGTATATTTATTGAATCTCTTGTGTTTATGCATGGAGTATGCATGGAATACATACGCTCTAAACGGTACAACATATTTTGTTTCGTCAAAATGACATTCTCCTTTGATGATGGACGTAGTAAGTCTCACACAACATTGAAGATAACAAGAATGATTGTTTTAAACTATAGAAGCAAACTGCATTCGTTGACTTTACAACTCCAGTCATAATGTAGTGTACTTGCCAGTGCTACGAATTGTGTTGCGTAGCATTTGTTCATGGTGATCACCGGTGGAGTATGCAAATGTACACCAATGGACTGCATGCAATAGGTTAAAGAGAGAAACATATTTTTTATAAGAAAACGTTCTGTTCTACTAATTCGCAGGCATCTACCAAACATTACGGTAGCCATAGTTTATATTTATAGGTTGTAGTAGTTTTTTCGTATATTAATAGCATTGTTTGTGATCATATACATAAAATGTTTTAACTTATTTTATACTGGCGCATTATATGTATGTATATAAAACACGTATGTATTATATCGACTATCTACGGTACTGACGGATAGGTAGATACGGAAATAACACGTAGTAATATACAAAATATGTGTCAAGATTAGGTGTAGGTACACAACAGCTCGGGCAAAGACAAATACCATTCACACGCAATCAGTGACCTATTGATAGTATATGGCGGCATAAACTGAAAGCTATTTGCGTTCATCCTTTGCTTCTTCGGTTAAACGCCATAAGCCCAGTAAAAAAAAACTGAAGCAGTTGATATACCAGGTTTATTAACATCTAGTCTCTCGCTAATCTAAACGCTCGCATGAATAGTTGAACCTGTCCAGAATATTAAAAACTATGGCCGTAACCAAAACTGCTTTTGTGTACGGTCCTTGCTACGGTCGATGGACGGAGATTGACGTCTATTGAGTCAATTAGTATTCGATAAATGTTGATTTTGTATCAACAAAAAGTTGAATTTTTATCATCAAGTAAACCATGTCGATATTTGAACATTATATAAGCAAAATTGATGAAAGACTGGCACCAAGAAGAGGTATGCAAACCAGGTGCTAAGGCGGAATACTTCGCAAACTATGCAAGTGAAGTTAGTCACTAAAGCGTTCCCTTCGAAAACTTCCAGTTATCTTGTGCAGATATTTAATACATCGCAATCATAATCAAATTGTTTGAATATTCATTAGTCTGAGGGATTTAGATCTAAATGTAATGTTGCTTAAAACATGGATTTTAAATGAAATAAATTTCAAGCTACGTGATATTTCAGATTGTTGGTATAGAAATGTGTATATTATACAAAAGTTCTTCGTGACCGAAGCGAAACGGGAAAGCAATAATATATTTAAACTAAGAAGAAAAATAAGGATCTGTAGATTGAGATGCTCAGCATCTTATATGTTTTACAGGGTAAGCTATGTGCGATTGTTTCGGCATTTTTGGTAGGATATATTAGGCAATTTAACACCAATATATTGAGCGTTTTTTAAAACTGTTCTAGTTAATTCGCAGTTAATCTTGTCACAGGTCCATTTTATAATTACGCTATTAAATGAGTTTTGCCAATCATTTTAAGGAATAAAAGATACGTGAATACAACCATAGTGTGAACTTATCTAAATGTTATTATTTTTTCAGTATCTTTCATTGACATCATGCAAAAACTTTCTTTCACAATATACTATCGTTTCTGTGCAATAATTTTCATACTATTGAAGGTGCATTAAAATGTACGATAAGTTTTGTCAGTACAATAAAGTCACCGTGTCAGCAGGCCAAGCGAGGTCAGCTTGCGGCCTACTTACTATGGACCTCTAGTTAACGTTGCCTAGAATAATGGTGGCACTAAAACCCATTCTATTTATACTGACAATTACATAGTTCACCACTGTTTTCACGAGTAACAAGCTTATCTTGTTCCGTCTATAACAAAACAAACCAAAAAACTGCTGCAGTCGTTCGGAATTTTTGTGCGCACATTTTAAAGATTTATTATAATAGAGATTTACGTTTGTATGGCTTTTGGTTAAACATAACTTTGTACGTATGCGTGTATTTATAACTAAGATTTGTAAGTGCCTCCTTAGTAAGTACCTTATAAGAATAAATATTTTGTATTTTTATAACAGCATACTACTGTAACCATCTCCAGCAGCTAACTTATAGAACCCGGAATATTTAACATAAGTAAGGATTATAATTTTTGTTTGTTCTTGAGGCAGTGTCAAGCGACGCTTTTTATTAAATACGTACTCAGCCCATAAAAATAAAATATATAAATAAATAATTAATAATACTTTTTATCATAAAGACGTAAAAATAAAAAGACCTGAAAAATTTTTTAGCTACATAGAAATGGTTAAATAATGCTTTAAGGATTTATCTTTCTAACCTACTTTCGTTAAAGGTGAAAAGTTTGTTTGGCACTTGTATTGGCACCGACATCAAAATTATGAAATAATTATTTCACCAATTTTATTAACCTAGCAAAAAAATATATTTAAGTTTGAATTCGGTATTGATTTTTTTACAATGTTGAGTGATACGTCATAAAAACATACGTTTTTTTTTATTTGGTTCACAAACGGAATGTAATGTGCAAAGGTGTACAATTATTCCTTGAATATATAATTTAACATTCATTCTATATATAGTGAACACGACATGCAATGAGTGGATATGGATACAATTTAAAAATAAATAAATAAACAAATAATACTACAATACAGTATATGCCCTAAAATGCCCTATTATATTACAAAGCTTGTCTAACTCTAGCCTTTACTGAGGTCAAAGAGCTGTGAAAGACATCAAACACGTTCCTGATGCCATTATAACTAGCAACCATTCTATTAAGTGGTGAATGTTGCCCTGCTGTTGTCCTGTAACGTGGGGACTTAAATGTTAGTCTGTTACATAAGCGACTACTAGCTCTTGGGACCGATAGACCTATATGTTCCAGAAAATTGGGACAGAGAATCATTCCATTCAGCAACTTGTACAAGAACACGACTTCGGATGTTTTACGTCTCTTACTCAACCGTTCTAACTTAAAACATTGAAGCCTAGCATCATAGGAGGGGCACTCGCGGCATATGTTATTTGCGTATGCGAGATGATACAGAAAACGCTTCTGAACCTTCTCAATACGATCAGAGTGGACCATGTACCCCGGATTCCATATTGGACATGCGAATTGAACAATGCTTCGATCCAAGCACTTGTAAACGGATATCATAACTTCTGGATCCCTTAAATGTTTGAATTTGTCTGGCTATAAACCCCGATAGTTTCGATGCTTTTTTGGTTATTGAATCTATGTGATCCCTGAAATTCATCGAGCTATCGATTATAACGTCTAAATCTCTTATTTTCGAAACTTCCTCTAAATTCTTGTCGTTTAGCTTATACACGGCGGCTATTTTATTCTTTTTTCTTGATATTTTCATGTGGAAACACTTATCTAAGTTTAGTTGCATTTGATTACGAGCACACTAAGCTACTTTAAAGAAGTAGTAGTTGCTCTGAGTCGATTTTTGAAAGTTCTCTGATCTCTTTTCATTAAACCATGGCAACTTTATCATTGAACCAACCCTGAAGTATTCTCTTACCAACAAAAAAAAAAAGAATCGTCGAAGTCGGTTTAAAAACGGCTGAGATATCCGCGCACAAAAATACAAAAAAGTTTCCCTCGATTTCTCTGGTCTTCATCATCAGACTCGGACTTCCTGGAAATGGGACCACATCTGAAGTACCCTCTTTCCAACAAAAAATAATCATCGTAATCGGTTCCTAAACGACGAAGATATCCGCAAACAAACATAAGAAAGCATATATACGGTCGAATTGAGTAACCATCTTTTTTAAGTCGGTTAAAAAAGCGCTTGGTTTTGAAAGTGCTTAAGATCACACCAAATTCCCAAAAACGGAATCCAATACCAATTTGATATGCTTGTATACTCATTTATACATTAAGAGGCGAAGAAACCTAAAGCTTATTTAAATGTTCCCAATTTACATAGGAATTTTTACTAGGTCTCTATTTACTAATGTTTTTGTTTAAGTGCCTGGCTTTTAAAATTCTTGTTGATATATAAAAATAAATGTTACTTTGGTAAAATATCAAAGTAACATTTTATAACCCTTACAAAAAATGTAATACCATATTATAGGGTGGAACTAGAAGAAATGGATAGATCTGATTGTTCTGAAAAAACTTAAACAGTAAGAAGAGGAAAATATTGTTACGATAATTCCGCTACGCCAACCAGAGGTAATGTCATTACTTTAGTATTTTGCATAATAAAATGTTTATGAAGAGCTTCAAGCTGGGAAGAGATATATCTACAAAGTAATGGCTTCTGGTTAATTTTATGTTTTAACGAATGAGTCTGGATTCACATTTAACTAATTAATTAATGCAGTTTCTCAAAAGTATTATGAATGAAAAACACTAGCTGACTAGGGAATTAACAACTATTTTATGTTACACGAGTTTTCCATCAGCAGCATTATCTTTTTGATTTAGAAAAAGTAAAGATTAAATTGGTTATACTGATAGATAAAATAGGGTATTTGCCGATAAATAATTCGCCCGGTAAATATTACACGTGTTCTTCTCTGGGTTCTGTTTCGATAACGTAAATATTAGACAACGTATGATGTCGAAACACGTCATCATCCAAGAAGGGTCATATTCGTACTAAGACATCAAAATTAAAAATAAGGTCAGTAAATTAAAATCGTGGAAGGATGGCCACTGTTAAAATGATGTGTGACGAATTGCAAAACCCAGTATCATCAATAAGATTACAGACAAACTTTTTAAAATAAATATAAAAACTTGCCGCAAATGTTATTATTCTGTAGATGCAGAACTACAAACGAAGGTATCCTGTGAATTAATAACTAATTCACCTACTTCAACGAAATTGTTATTTACGCATGGTTGTAAACGGATTCATCTATTAAAATGCCGTATGATGTAGAATATTTGGTCATGTGACTGATATTACAACAGGTCGTCTAACAAGATTAATGTACTGACACTGGATGGCAGATTGGACGAGCGTTGTAACGGTGTCCGTGAATCGATAACTTTAGGCGACTCAGCCGAACCAGAAACTATTAATTGAACCCTAATAGTTAAGGACGTACAAGATAATTCATGTTTAGCCCATAAACGTGATGTAGTGAACATGTTTGAGCTTAATAAAAATTACTTAGAAAGACTTTAAATTTATTGGCCTTCATACATTCACAACAAAATTACTATAGAGAAATATAGTTTTGGTTTCGTTCCTATTTCTTATTTCTCGTTTGAAAATATTCTATCGGAAATCCTCGCGTTCGGCTGGAGGCGAGATTTAAATATGCCTTGCCTTGCTTGGCTATAGTTGTATTGTGTGTAAATCAATAAATTCTTCGTGTATTTTCTTAGTTTTTTTTTATATATAAGGCTCATTGTCCATAAATTGGCTAAGCGTTTAACAGAGTCATTTCACAATACAAAAGCTGGTCTTTATCTCAGATAGAGAATAAATCTTTCTATCGAGTGCGGCAACCACGTCCACATGATGGCGACCTTAACAAGATATTTTATTATCGAACATTTTCTCTCTATTTATAAAAAACCTTTTTCAATTTTCGAAAAATAAAAATATGTATTTTTTATTTATTGTAATATGTGTAATTTAATTTATATTTTTTTGTAATATTGGTTTTCTATCGAGTTAAAATTATGATTATCCTTCTGCACTAAAGCACAAATTATAAATGTAATGTCAATACTACGAATATGGTTAAACTAGGCGGAGGCATGGAACGTTGAGTAAGCAGCGCCCAGCGCCCGCGGCGCATACTATTGCTGAGGTGGACGGTTCTTTATATTAGCATTTTTGTTTCTTATTTGAATTTTGTTTGTAATTCATGTTTTTGATATGATATTTTAAAATTATAAACCAGGCAATAAAGAAAGTACGAGTACCGTTTAATCCGTAATTAGTGTAATCCGTACATTTGGTTTTATTTAAATTACAACATACAAAATTATATTGACGTTACTTTGGATATGAGAATGTTTTGATTCCTATTGTAAATGCAAGATAAAATGAAATCCAAGCTCTAATTAAATGTACGTGGAGGTAGATGCTTTCGTGGCCATCGTTTTTCAGTTTTGTTTTCAACGCAGAAATGCTGCCAGCAGGTTGTCATAGACTTTTATGACACTTTTAATTAACGAATAATTTTGCTGGGCTTAAAATCAAAAGTTTTAGCCTTTACTTCCAAGCTTTTTCTAAAAATGCTAGCTGCTTGCTTTTGATAATTAGTGACCTTATTAATTAACGGTGCGACAGGTAGAACACTTTTTAGGCTTACTTAAATACGTCCGTAAAATTAATGTAAAGCAAATATGAGCTTCTTTAATCTTTTAGAGATGTCAAAATTATTTTACGACCTATTTGCAGAACTATGAAAGTATTAAAATAACTGGTCAAGAAGTAGATAAGATATTACGATGACGTTGCAAAATGAAGACTTAAAAATGTGCATTGTTAATCACTGTTACATTAGAACCTATCATACTTGAACTTATTTTCGCTTGAAGCGATTATAACGCCTATATATTTGCACTGTTTATAGTTATACTCTTATATTCTCTATTATATATAAGCATCAGTATCGCACATATGAGGCAAAAGCATACAAAATTGCTGATGTATTTGATCAAGTATCGAGTTTCTCATACACAGACTTGGGCTGAATGTTGTTACGTCCCGGCGCCCTAGGCTGTGTCTGTCTGTTGCTAGCTAAGTTTCACCATCAATACACTACTACGAATATATCTTTTCGAAGTTAACTGCAATAACCTTGATTGTATCATATACTATATATAAGATTAATTTTCTACAATCTACCACCTTCTGAAGCCTGGCAGGATGTGTTTTATAAATATTTTGATCCATTCTGCATGAAACCGCCGTGGCAGGTTTGGTACAAATATTTTTGATCTGGGTAACAGTAGATTTTCTGGTAATCTTAATGATAATCATTAAAGAATTCGAACAGTTTTTAAAAAAATATAACCATTGAGGATTAAGCAAATATACAAATTAAAAATTTGTAAAGCCTGTTATGACCAGTATTATGAGAGTTGATGTTTGGTAAGATTTCGCCCATGCGATTAGTAGACGAATGTTAGGCAGAGAGGTCGTTAAAGATTCAAAAACTCGATCCAGATGGCTCGCGCTTTGTGCTCGTTATATAATGGAACCAGGTGTTGGCACTTGTTTTAGAGATGAACATCGGAGTGTGCTAGATTGAATATTGTAGAGAAACGAGGCTGCTGTTATATTGTATTGTATAACACAGCACAAAGCGAATTACGATTTTGAAAGCCACTTCTTATTTGTATGTAGGATTCTTGGGATTGTCTAAAGCTTTCGCGATTTACTCACATTTAAAAACCTATGTCTAGTGGCACTGGCATCATTTGGTTGAGAATCAACTATAACATGAAGAGGTGAAAGTTGTTGTGGGAAGTGACAAGGTGTAGAGGGCAGTAGCAATCTAAGTTAGTGACACATTGAAACGAATCTCTTAGAATTCTGCATATTATGTAAATATTACGAAGTATTTTCAATTTAAAATGAATTTAATTTGAATTATTTTTGCTTTTTATAACTATTGTTATATAAAAAACCTTTAAATTATATTACGCTAGTAAATATTACATAGTCATGTTTGTTCTAATATTTATACATATTTATGGTTACCTAAATGAAAGAAAATATTTGATTTGTCAAGAAAATAAATTAATACCCTTTAAAAAGTTACTTTATTACCCTTTGAAGATATTATTCTTGAATTAAATTTGTAAACAAGTACTTAACACCAGTTTCATTAAAAACTTAAGGTTATTTTAGCTTGCTTAAGACAATTTTAAGTGGAAAAAAAACTTATCTGAAAGTTATTCTATAGTAGTAGTTCTATAAGTCTATGTCCTGTTCGACAAATTGTACTGTACTTGATTATCAACCAAAGAAAAAGCAAGCGTAATGTTTCATTGTCAGTTGTAGCCTTCTTTGGTTCAATTCAATTGGTGCAAAATGGCTACAAAGGAAACCGAAAATCAAACTTATAATTGGATGAAAAATAAGTAACATTACATTTTAAAAATACAAGTTAGTATCCCTTGTTTCTATACTTGGGCATTACTGGTACCATTTGTAACCCCCAAAAAATATTGTTAGACCCTTTTTTAGATTTATTTATCTTTTTATAGTATGGTGATATGCATTACATTAGCTTTAAACAATATTATGATTTTCCCTAACATATCTCTGATTTTAGTGAGCATATATATTTTCAAGGTTGCCATTTTTCTTTTAATATGAAAGTAAAATAATATTTTATTTCACGTTTTTGACCTGTTTTTGTCGAGATTTTGTCTTTTGTTTTCGATGATACTAACCAGTATATTACTTTATCTTTACACTCATTTTTACGTTTAATGATATAGGATTTAAAGTAAAATATTTGCCGACTTTTAAATTGTTCCTCAAAAGAACGCTGATGTGTACTTGTCTTAGATTACATCCGTGTAAAGTTATATCGATCTATTTCATATCGTATAAAGGAAACTTGCAAAAGCAATCTTGGACGCCGCGATAGCTGGACGAGTCTTCGCTATAGACTTTTATACGTTAGCCTTTGTATGAAGGTGATAGGGTTCAATATTGTCTAAACGAAAGCTAGGATAAAGTAAAATGATTTACGCCGTACAACCTCTTGGGGGTAATGCTCGATAAAAACGCTCAAGGAATGAAATCAAGGGAGTGTTACTATTGCTAACCGTTCAAACAATTTTGCGAAAGTAAATTGATATTTATTGAGCAAGAGATAGTATGTTATGTATGGGGAATCCAAAATATATAATATTTTTTTCAAGTTTCTTGTCAAAACCTTATAGCGGTTCATAGAATACATATACGCAGTAAGTTTATAGTTTCGGAGAAAAAAGAGTCTGTATGCCACATACAGACGGACAGACAGACAGACTTGACGAATTTACAATGGTTCCGTTTTTTGCCATTTGGCTACGGAACCCTAAAAAAATATCGGATAATGTGTTGATAAGTGCAACACTCATAAGCAGCTGAACCGGTTTTGCTAGTTCTATGTTTAAAATATTCCTTGATGTTGGTTTAATGTTCCTTGAAGATGGTTATTACGGAGAGCAAAATTTTAATTGTCTGAATAAGTATAAACATAAAAAATTATATGCTTCTAAAAGTTATTAATAATACTTACTCATAAAAGTGAATTTGAACTTTAATCCATATCATATAGTAGAAGTGTTAGGGGAGAGGTTTCGGTAAAGTAAACAATTGAGTGACGTTAGTATGGGCGTTATAAAGTTCGCCGGATAGATAGATATATAAAAATATTCGTAAAATGTGTTGATAAGCTCATAACTCAACGAAGCCTAGACCAATTTTTACTATTTCATTTTTAATTTGCAATTGAAGTCTATGGAAGGTTTTTACGGCGACAAAAAACTGGGAAATGATTGCAAAAATTGTTAGTTGGTAAGCAGATAACGTGTAGACAATATGAATAGCAAAAAGTGTTGGTAACAGATTCCTGATTCTGTCAGGTGGATTGTGCTGTTATGATTTCTGTCTGTAATTTTTTTGTATATATATGATTGATATTTTTAGAAATTGGATATTCTCTTATTTCATGCTAGCTAGCTACTTTTAATGATGAAACTTAACAAACGAGCAGACAATCCACTAGTGGTAAGTGGCAGCTGTCACCCATAATACTCGTAGGTACATCAGTAATCTCGACAAGCACTTAATTGTTTGTTCGTTCGCTATCCCGTACAAAGATTTAAAGTCACAATTATTGTTTAAAGAAATATCTTAAAACGTGAAATACCATATAAAGAGGATCTAAATAGTTCATTAACTGTTTATACTAAAAGCAATGACATTATATTCGAGGGTAACGTCTCATCATCAGCTCATTGAACGTCCCCACGAGGGGCACGACCTACCCGTATAGGGTGATTAGGCTTAGTCGTCCGCGGGCCCAGTGCGGATTGGACGACTTCACACACACCTTCGAATCTCTTCGCAGGCGTGCATGAAGGTTCCTCAATGTTTTCCTTCACTGTAAGAGCGTCGGATAACGTACATATATGTTCGAAAATTCGAAAATATATTGGTACGTGTCGGGATTTTAACCTCAGCCCTCCCGGTAGGAAGGCGACAGTCTACCCCACTGAGCCACCGACGCTCTTTTATT
This sequence comes from Leucinodes orbonalis, assembly GCA_019425675.1. Classification (NCBI taxonomy): domain Eukaryota; kingdom Metazoa; phylum Arthropoda; class Insecta; order Lepidoptera; family Crambidae; genus Leucinodes; species Leucinodes orbonalis. The sequence goes on from PQWD01007357.1 coordinate 12,919, forward strand.
CATACTATTGTTGTACAATGAATTTTATCGTAAAATGAAAGCAACTTGTTTACGACAGAAAAGTTAAGTACTCTTGTAGGAATTATTGTTGTTTATTTTTTCTGCTTCTTAGAAGATAAGTACGCAACGCAGCTTGCCTCCTACAAAACATTTTTGTTGTTATTTTAATACACCAATTACGACGTTAGGAAAGCACTCGAAAAATGTAATTGCACGCTCGTTATGGTTTGATTTAGTGATATCAACTTCATCAGCTATATCCCATGGCAGGGGCAGAGTTTCTGACACGGCATATCTGTGGGTTTAACGACTCATTGGTGGGTGAACCAGCCCTCCCGGTAGGAAGGCGACAGTCCACACCACTGAGCCACCGACGCTCTTAGGGTAAATTCATACAAACAATAATAAACCAACATTAAATTTCCAAACCAAAATAATATTATCTCAGTTGTGACCAAAATTGTGGTATTTTATTACAAATGGAACTCTGGTGAATTTAGCTTTATCGCATGCAAAATGAACAATGCGCTTTGTTGATGTCAAACGCTCTCAGTTAAGCCCGACACCTGAATGTAATATCGACAAGTTACGTTCGCACGCTCAATGTGAACTCCCGTTACGGAAACGTATTTAAAGAGGAGTGAATTGAGTATGGTATTCCGCATGGCCAGGTATCGTTGTTGATTGAGGCATCACTTTGACTCGACCGCGCGGGAATTGCACAACATGTTGACACGAAAATTTTAAAGCACTTAAAGTGTAACAGCATTATCTTTGATATTTTTTTAAAAATATTACTTGAAACGGTATTTTTATTTCTTGTTGCTTACGTGTCGTATTTATTAATCTATCCAGAATGCATTTGTAGGGCTAGAGGTGAATAGGCATTGGATTAACTAACAAAATGTATACGGGTGTTTATGATAAGCAAATTGAAACAAGTGAAATATCATATTACGCAATATTCACAAAGTTAATTTTAAAAAAAACAACTACTTGGGTGCAGTATACATAAATAAGCAACTAATTGTCTTCGTTAAATGCTAAGCAATTTTTAATATTAGTTTCCACTAATTATTATACTAAGGATAATGATGATATTTTTTTATTATAAGCATTTAATTAAAGCGTTGTCCTTGTCCAGAAATAAACCCTAATAATAACTGCCATATGTGATTGTAAAGTTATGTCTAATATTGGCCTAACATAACGTTTTCTTACATAACAATCAATAACACAAACAAGGACCTAATATTGTAACGTTCAGCTTAGTAACTTATACTGTTATAAAAGGTTAGCTCTATAACTAAAGATTGAACACATTTTTAACTAATTAGATTAATTATTATACTTTCTTTTCTCAATATTAGTTATTATATTATATATATCATACCTATGCTGACGAACTGTTTAGTAGATAGTAATTATCATTCTTAATTTTTCGTGTCTAAATAAATAAAACAATATTATTAGGGCTACTGTTGCTGTGCTCGTCTGCTGATAATTATACTTTACGTTTGCTACTCTAAGAAACCTCTACTATTGCCATTTTTCTTCGAGATTGAACTGGGCCAGTTTTGATAATGTTGAACGCACCGAGGGCGGTGAATACGCAGACCGAAGTTCACGTTTAGACAACAAGTTTGTGGTTGACAGGTTTTAAGGAACACGCTACGTGCGTGCTACAGAAGTTTTTATTGCTACGCGTAGACCACGGTAGTGCATCGTTTTAAACGTATCTCTGGTTTGGATTTCGAATGGACTTATCGCTTTGGGCTACTGATGGCCGTGCTATATCGTGCGTGTGATTGTGCAAGTTGCAAGGGAAAATGGCACTTAGCTTGAAATGGAATAATATTATGAAAATGTCATGATTCGAACAATTTCAATGAGTGTTACAATGTTTACGAAGTGATTATATTTTACAGTACTGTAAATGTTTTATTTTGACGTTTATTACTGCGTGTTGTTTTTTAATTCAGGCTTACACGCCTAAATATAAAAAAAAACACGTTAAGAGTTCACAATCATATATTAATTTTAAGTAATATTAATTCAAACTTATTTGTGAGAACGGGTTACATGCTTGCTACAATTACGTAGCACGTTGATCTTTTTTTCACTGTAAAGTATTATATTAGTCTGGAGGAACTAGTATTCTTCTTTAATTTGAATCATTTCATATTGAATTAATCAGTATTAATAATCTTATATGACTATAAGTTTGAAGCAAAATTAACCTATCATACGTTAAATTTTGATTGCTTCGAATTATGGCGTCCAGCAGACGAAAAACGCATGAATAATGCGATCGACAGATTTTAAACTATTATGAACTGGTAAAGTCTGCCAGCCGTTAGTTTTTTATATGAGAGCAATGTTGAGGTCGAGTAGCCAAAATCGGAAATTTTATGTAAATATATACAAATGACTTAATAACAATTTGTTAATTGCAAATAAAATACGATGTTCTCGGTAGAAAACAGTTGAAACATCTTGAGATATCCAACCAAAACGCGAATGGGCTAAAAGGAGATTTTCAGGTGTTCATTTAGCTTCGTAAAAAATATAAATAAATTTCAAGATATTTCCTTAAGGTAGCAAAACAATAGTTCTTTAAGTTTATACAACATACAAGCCATTCATATAATACTTATTTATTTACTTTCCCACTTGGACATCTGTCTAAAGAACCATTCTTTTTTCTTTGCAAGAAATTTTAGGGAAAGTCAAACACCACTTTAAAGTAATGTTTTAACTTCAGATCCCTTATTCCTTTATATCCATTGAGGAAAAATTAATAAAAAACAAGAATAATGTATTGTAAATAGTTATTATTGTATCTTAATTTAATCGTAAAAAAGTATATTTAAAAATCTGGCCCGCTTAATCTTGTTTAGCATTCGAAAGTACCGTTCTTAATAAAGTTGAGCTTTTCAAAATATTGATGAATCAGATGGTCTTAACGATAACACGAATTTTGTTTACGTTCACTTTAGTCAACTACGAGAATTAATAAGCTACATTATTTAAATTTAAAACCAATGTTAGTGATTATATACACAATGACAATACTTTTTGTAAATTTATTTATTTAAATAAATAAATACTACTTGTAAATACAACATATTCTATTAGTATGAAGTGTTTAATATGGATTACACGGTCTTACGGTGAAGGAAAACGTCGTGAGGAAACCTTCATGCACACCTGCGAATAGATTCGAAGGTAGTGTGTGAAGTCGTCCAATCCGCACTGGGCTCGCGTGGACGACTAAGGCCTAATCGCCCTATACGGGTAGGCTCGTGCCCCTCGGTGCGGACGTTTAATGAGATGATGATGATGATAGGGAAAAATATAGGCTTTTCAGGTAATATAAATAACCTCACCGTACATCTTTCCAAATAAAGAACTAGTTTTTGATTATCTGTAGAGCTAGAACTTCATAAGCTCAAGTTAAAGGTATTATATAATATATATTATATTAGTGTAAAATTAAAAAAAAATATTTTATAACTTTATTTAAATGTCGAATCTTCGTCCAATAACTATTAAAATAAAATAGCGACTCTCTAAAGCAAACTAATCAACGTCCAATTAAGTTCGTCTTTGCATCTGCAATCAAAAAATCAAATCAAAGCACTGAAGATTTTTATTCATTAATATTATATTCAAAGATATGCGCATTTTTATTTTACCAATGCTGACTTACATAACCGCACCATACAAACCACTTAACGTTCGCGCGTCCCGTTTTAATTACTAGCGTTTAACCGGCTTTGATCCACTTTCATAACACAAAACGCTCACTAAATGAATGTAATACAGAGAGACACGTTATATAAAATAATACGGTTTTTATTGCATATCATGATGTCCATATAGTTTACTAAATGGTTGGGGTGTGTTTTTTATTTTAATATTTACCGCATATTAATTGGTTTTGGTACGAAGGGTGTTAAAATTGTTGCACTGAATGGTGGCTTATTCTTAAGTAATATTAAATGAGATTCAACATGTTATATGGTTAGCCCATTGAACGCCGGGAATCCAGACACAATCGAAACTCTATTGTGACTCGCGCCTGAAGGCGTTATTGGTGGTCAAAGGTTAATAGATAAAGTGGGTTTAAGTGTGTTTAGAAAGCATTTATTTATCAAACATTATTGAAACAATTAATATAGGTTTTATTTAAATGTCAATAATAAGTACTTAATGAGAGATATATCAAAGTAACGTGTCATAAAAACATAAATAGCTGTGTAGGTGAAATCTAAAATTGAAAATGAAATAACATGTTTGTTTGCAGAACCTCGTGGGGCCGAGTACGCTGAGCTGGGTGGGGCGGTGCCGGAGCGCTCGGCGGCGGACACCGAGGCGGCTCACGAGCTACTCTCCCTCGCCCAAAGCCTCCCCCCGCTCCCTCCCGCCGCCGTCGTCACAGTCCTCCAGTCCCCGGAACCTCCTCTCGTCCCAGTCTACACCTACACTATCCAGCCCACTAACATCTTCATCCTAGCAGATGAGCCGCCGGAGCCCTTCTTCCACGGTGCAGACCGTAACACCTTTGCAACCAGTCGAGTATACCGTTGAGCCACAGGTCAACTACGTATACCAACCGGCACCGGCACCGGAGTCGGTGCCCGCAGCCCGAGTACGAGGAGCCGGAGGAGTCGGAGCTCGTGATCGAGGAGCCGGAGCCTACGCCACCACCAAAAGGGAAGTTAGCTAAGTATGACTGTAACGAGTGCGGCAAGCGGTATGCAACATCTTCCAACCTGTCGCGGCACAAGCAGACGCATCGAAGTTTGGATTCGGTGTCGGCTAAGCGCTGTGGCGAGTGTGGGAAAGCCTATGTGTCTATGCCGGCGCTGGCCATGCACGTGCTTACGCACCGCATGGGCCACGTGTGCGGCGTGTGCGGAAGCAGTTCTCGCGGCCGTGGCTACTGCGCGGCCACCTGCGCTCGCACACCGGCGAAAAGCCCTACAGCTGCGCCGCCTGTGGCAAGGCCTTCGCCGACCGCTCCAATCTGCGCGCCCACCTCCAGACCCACTCGTCCGACAAGAAGTACGAGTGCTCGCGCTGCCGCAAGACATTCGCCCTCAAGAGCTACCTCAACAAACACCAGGAGTCGGCGTGCGTGCGTGACGGCGACGAGTGAACGCCGCCGGCTAACGATTGCAACGAATATTTCTCTATGAACTTCTTTACACCTTTATATTCGAACATGAAATATTTTATAGCGTAGATGCTCGCGGTATCGATGGCGTCAAAGGAAAATATAAGCAATAATAATGTACCTAATAGGATATCGTTATGGCTCTTTCCATAATTAAAAAAAATATAAAAGTTTAAAAAAATTAAATGATAATATTTTTTCAATTATAAGTCCGGCATCGACGGAAGTAATCGAGTCAATTTATGGCAAGAGCCTGCAATGTTACAGCGTAGCGTAATGTTTTACATAGTTAGTACAGTAGTTAGGTAAGATAGCGTCGCGCGTACGGTTGTGTGACAAATCTTAGGTAGTAGTTACGGTGATACGTAGAGACTTAATGAAACCGTCGAGCTGTGGTACAAAGAGAGCAATAAAGTAACGAAAGTAGAGCGGCAGTGCTAGTATGCACGAGTAGCGTGCGACGCGTACGAGTAATATGGCAGGTAGCCCTGGAAGGACCAAATTGTTGCTCGGGCTACTGGCCGTCCCACTTGGGGCCCGTCCCATTGGAGGTCATCCCCTACACGGGGCCTCCCCCATGGGGCTCGAGGCACGAGTTCCGATCTCGAGAGCATCCTGCTCGGCGCTAGGATTTCCCACGGCATACATAGTAAGCTACGAGGTCAAATTTCAATTGGTAATCGGCAACTATTATAAGGATGAAACTTACGACTCCCACATGCAGTGAAAATTTATGGATTCCAGGTCTTTAATATAGCCATATCTCAAGATGATGTTGTTTTTAATACTAAGTAGGCTATAAGGTTTGTATTTTTAGTTTAATTTTTAGCGTTATCTAATTTTAAAGAGTGCGTAAGGAGTTATAAAATCAGCTTCCGAAATATCTCAAAGAAAAATATTAGATGTAAGAGTACCTACTTAATGTACAAAATTATAGTTATATAGGTGCGGCTGCTCTACCCGGTGTAGTGCCATGTCGGCTTCGCCTCAGTCACGTCTCAGAGACGTCACGTCGCTTGTACGCGCCCGGTACGTGTACTGTGCGATTTAGTTACGTGGGTGAATAGTCCTTTTTGCGTATAAATTTGGCCATGGAATCATTTCTGTTTTCCTTTTATTTCTTGGTAAACAAGTTATCGCTTTTAAACTGATTTTAATTTTGATAAGTATCATTAATGAATTACTTTTAATTTAAATAAGATATTTCATACTTATTACATGGATCATAGGGATACTCGTAGCATTAGCATATATTTATTTCGCAAGTCATTGTAGCTTATTTTAACGATTTAGAAATATTTATCTTCCAAGAATCTGCACTGAGCCCGTTCGGTGGGTTTCAGCTCAATTTACCCATAGGCTGAAGATGAAAATAATTTTGTGTTAGGAATAGATAAACACGAATTCCTAGAGCAATCAAATGCACTAGAGTGTTCATATATTAATTTATATTAAGTGTACATATTAACGAGTAAGTTATAGTCAATCAGCGCCGTTAAGTACGTACCACATTTTAAAAACAACATTATTTTCAGATAATTGTCCATGATAGAATTATTAAAGTATATGTTACTATGGCCAGAGGCTTTCAGTTAAAGGACGACTTACTTTTAATTTCTTTGTACCTATTTCTGTATCTCAAATCCTACTGAGCGCTGATGTATTTATTTATTGCCTAAGATATAGGAAAGGTTGTTTTATTGGCGCTTTGCACGGCGCCATTTTTAAACAATAAGGTCTGTATATATGAAAATACTTAATGGTTTCACAGACAAAGGATATTTTATTCCCGTGTTGCTTACACTTTTAACCATAAGGCTAGACTAGGCAATTAGTGGTTAAGCATGGAGTTTTGAAGTTTAATATTATATTTATCCTTGAATTTTTATTTTTCGCGTATTAAGTGGTTCGGCCAAGTTTATACGCAGTTTATTTTTAAGTTTAGAGTAAGGTACATAGGATATTAAGTTAATACAATTGCACAATAGTTAGCGCGTGGCAACGTTTCATTTTTCACTTACATAATTTTATTTAGTCATAGCAGTCATATAAAACGTAGTTGTTATATACAAAAAAACATTTGTTTGAAAATACCTGCTGGAAGATATGAGACTGAATAATCAATTTAAGCGGTTGTACATAATGTTTTATAAGAAAACCAATATTAGTGTCTGAAAAATACCGAAAGTTCGTCGAAGTATAACAGAGAAAAATGATTTATGATGTGAATAATTAGATAAAAATCCAATTCGGTCTGCACCATAGCTAAAGTTTCACATGCTTCAATATAAACTTGTAATATATTTTACCTAAGTAGCTTATAAGATTATTATAACGATACATATGTCATTCATAGAATAATTTAATGTCTGATATTAAGTACAAATGATACAATAGCAGTACGGCAAATGCGAAAATAACCATGATCGTTATTTTAGCAGAGCAGTCGTCGTAGGTAAGAGTAGGTAATGGTAAGGTGCTACGGGTAAATAAATCAAGTGTTTCAGGGGTTAATAGAACAAAGCTTCCATTTAAATAACTATTTATATGGTTAACCATTGCTGAACGTGTTTTTTTCGATAATATACGCTGACTATATAAAGGCCTAATTTAAATGATGCCAAATTCAGGTTACCATAGTATACTGTTTGCGCTAACTACGCCTATTTACCAAATATTGTTTTGGATTATTGTGTTTACATGGTTGTTATTAGGATCCGGGATTCATTGGATTGTTGGGTTTACTCGTATAAGCTAAGTTTTATTAGTGTACCTATATAGATCGGGTAATTATTTTGCTTTCTCTCAAAGTATATTTATTGAACAAAGATGAACTTATTTTGTCACGTATGTAAATGCACAGTTGTTGATTAGTTTGATTTTAGCTCGGTGTCGGTAAAGTAGTTATATAGTTATTTAAAACTGGTTTTCTAAGTTACTGATAAACTGCGTCATCGTACCGTGTGCTTAAAAGTTATGATTCGTTATGATTCGGAAAAAAACCATTTATCGAGTACAACATATCAACAAATTTTTAATATCATCAAATCAAAAATGCGACTGAATTCAGACGTAAAAGTGATTAAATCAATTTTTGTAGTCAAACACGTCAAACCTATGATACAAATTATATAATATAAAATAAAATATTCATATTTTACAATTCCCACAATTGCAAATATATCGATCTTAGACATAAAGTTCAAGGATAGGTTGAGAATCACATGAGTGTTTATTTAGTAGCAGAGCAATATTTTCATATATTCAGGGCTGAATAATAATAAATGCATATATACTGCCTATATTGGGTAATCATTCATATACTTTTAATTGGTTACAAACAAAGGCACGTTTGAAGTTTCAACGAAATCCAGTTATAAAAGTGTGTTCCCTTAATATATTAAACTTCTATTTCTTCATAAGATAAAAGTATGTTCCCATAATATATTAATTATTATTTATAAGCAATGTTAAATTCAGTATTTTTGGGGAATACACACATGTAAACAAGGAAGTATTTTATAAGATGTAAACAACAGCTATGGGGCGGATCGCTCTAGAGTTTAGTCCACTCTCGTCCCCTCGGGCCAAAGTGGCAACTGAACCCTCAATCATAGTAATCAGAGTGCATTTTATTTTAAAATCAAGTTTTAGTTTGTTTTTTAACTAAATATAAAGCCGGAACTTAATTTGAATCACATGGTTGAGTCTTTAATTAGTTATTTCGGAAGGCCTGAATTTTTCAATACGCCAAGTTGTTAGATATTAAATAAACTTAGTTCAAACAACCATCCGACTGGACATCCAATTGGATGCTGGCGATTAGGAACGGTCTAGGCGGATGGATGGCTAATTACATCAGATGGCTGCGACATTTACCCCGAATATGGGGCTTTTTTCTAAACATTCACTCGTTATAATTAAATTCCATAATCTTGTCAAAACCCACGAACACTTTGATGAAAAAGAAGACAATGTTTAAAAATAGCTCCATAACTAAACAGATTGAAATGGCCTCATAAAGTGCGTAAATGTTTGATCTACATAAGAACTGACAATATAAATAAATTATACAATAGTTAAGCGCTGTGACAATACCCAATAATTTGATAGTTATATATAATATTTTACTACTTTAAATAATGTTTGTGGCCTATCTATTTAGTCTTATCCTAAATTCAATAACAAAAACTGTCGATCATGTTTTTGCATTTGCAATTGTATACCATTCATTGATGGTAATTATGTTTTCAATTGTTTATTTATCTTTATTTGACAGCCCTATATAAGTTATGTTTGTGAGAAAATCCTATTGCCTGTTCCTCTTGAATTACCTCCGCGCCAAGTTGTAGTTATTTATTTGTTATCAATCCTTCCCCTTTTTGTACACAGTCCTTAATCTTGCCTTTTTAATGGTATGTCTGTTTATCGTATCCTTACATCGTTTCAGTTTTGTTTTATGTTTATGACATTTTATTAAATCTTCGCCCTTCAGCATCAGTATAACGTGTTCTTTCGACAATCGATTGTGTTAAGTTTTTCAATTTCAATACAAACCAATTTTATTTATTCATTGATTTTTAATTATCTGAGACTTTGATTCAAATTCTCAATGTCACAGATGAATATTTGTTGAAGTTAGGGTCGGTAGAGTTAGGCCGTTTAGATTCATATTATTTTCACAGGGCAAACCTAAGCTAAATAAATATATTGGAAATAAGTGTTGTGCATTATCTTGATAAATTCTTTGCAACGTATCATAAAGAAAAGCGATGATCCATTTAGAGAATTAGGTTCAATCAAATGATCGTATTTCGTTTAGTCTAAACAGCCCTATGTTGGCTCTTTGAGGAAGAATTCAACATTTTGTTTCTTTATCGAGAATCGATAAAATTTTGAAATGATGTAATTTACTGAATCTTATTAGAGGCTTTAAACGTCAACTTTTAACATAACGTCACTTCTGTTTTCGGTCTGTAGTTTCTGCATGCAGTATTTTAACGTCACAAAATGATCATTTTGATTTTGCTGCAGCTTCCACGAATATGCGGTTCAATGCGCTTTGCGAAAATTCTTGGTTAGATTTCGCAACGGGCTGCGCTGACCTTTTTTTTTATTGTAAAACTTCAATCAAGCTGACTGCCCGCTAGTAAGAGGCTGCTGTCTATAAGATGTGAGCAATTTCCACACAAATTAGGTACGTGAGTCCTTAAACGATTAGACGATAGACGAAAAACCTCAAACTTCTTAGGGTGATTTTAGTATTTATTACAAATTTATATCTTTGAGCTATCATTATAAAAGTTAATAAAAATAGTTCTTAAATGTGATAGTCCAACTTCAATATCACCTAATAATTTAAACCGGACATCAATTCTAATACCAAGCCAAGGAATTTTATTTAATCTGGTGAAGAGCAATCTTTGAAAAGTTTTTCAAATCCTTTAATACTACGTAAGACGCCCCTATGTCGGATTTTATCAGATGCATTTTAGAGGGCGTGCGCAAGAATTGCATTACTTAATTCCGCTTAACCCTTCTGCTCGTACGGCCAGACGAAGAGACGGATAAGCTCTATCTGTATATATATATATAAACAAAGAACCAATAGAACAAATCGCATTGAATCCATTTGTTTGCACTACGCTTTCTGTCGGTTCATTTATTGTTTTCAAACGCAAAGATCTCTTTAGAAGTTGGTTTTCACTATTCCATGTAATAATTACACAACAGCAATAATTTTATATAACACAGCCTGGGAGATATCCCAGGAAAAAATCCATATAAATGATAATTTATGCATATCAATAAAATTACTATGTATTATGTTTGGTTTGTAATATTAAAATATTTTTTTACTATGTATATATTTGATTTGAAGACTGCATGTACGTCTCGGGCTATATAATCAAAGATTCAAATTGTCAAAAACAACTTTCACGTTGCACCGTGCAAATTGGCAACATTTCGATTTCTACTATTTGTTTAATTTGTGTAAGTTTATTTTCAGTAAAACGTTCACGCTATGCTTACAATTTAACAGTAACGAAACTTCATTCGTGTTTTTGATATGTACGTTATAACAGTTTCATTTGCAATGAGTAGCCGTTGTTAATGTTGTTCAACATTTAATTCAATTTAAAATATAGAATTTATAATCGTGTAACACTTAAATTTAACTAGCACGTTTGTTATGATAATATAGCAGCACACTTATCTTGTTATTTCAAAACGTTAATCTGTCAGATGCAGCTTTGAATATTCTGCAGGCTACTACAATCAGTATTAGGTCTTTTGAAATTTTAGCCGATGTTAGCACATAAAAACGTGTAGCATTTTAATTAGCTTCTTTACTTGTACAAATAAAGTTATAAAAGCATCGGTATTCAGTCTGTTACGACATTACTAGCCTGTAATTTAAAACGAGGTTTTGCTTTCATTTTACAATTTATTAAACGATTTTAGATTGCTACTTTAACTGAGGCAAAGTAACCTTTTATTTCGATCGGAGTGTAAAATTCTTACAAACATAACGTTCCAATTAATGTTCTGAGAAATGATTCCGCTTACCGAAAATAAGCTCATTGGACAAGACTTGTAAGTCTTATAACTTTGTCTTACGGTTAAACTTCGTAATTTATTAGTATAGAAATTTTCCATTCATAAAGCCTTTAGCAATATTCGCCTTTTGTTTTAAAGATTAACATATTATTAAATAACTTATGAAATTTATTTATGGAAAAGAAATTGTTTATATCAATACGTGAATACTGTTATCAAAACGTGAAACGAAATCTCATCAAATCAAACAATTCATATAAACGAGTCAGGTTTGCGTACAGTTGGTTTTTATCAACACAATGTCCGTTTTGATTAATTAAAACAATAGAAAAGTTGCCAAGCGGGAACATTATAAGCAGAACTGTTCAAATTGAAAAGCAGCAAAACCAACAAAGCTAAATTGCGGGATATCGCGTGGTGAACGACGTCTGTAGTACAAGTTCAAACTACCTTTGTTCTGAACGAAGGTCGCATCTAGATAGGGCTGTCACAAACAACCTTCGCAATTGGTACGATTAACAAAAAACTAGTTTACTACGTTCAAGGACGAATACTTTTCAAATGTGGACATGGCTTTATCAGAATGTGGACGCTACGAATAAGTATCTGAAAGGTAGACCATATATATTTTACAAAAAAAATCTTAAAACAATGGCCTAAAACTAAGTTTTTTTGCATAATGATAAATTATCAGCGGAATTAATTGTGTTGTATGTTAAATACATTAAATGACATTTATTCATAGGTTCGTTCAGTTACTTGCTTTAAGATGGGTCTGTTTAATATTTGTAATTTCCGAAAAAAGTTATAACAGACGTAATATACTGTTGTTCTTAAATATGCAATAAACAAATAACATTTGAAACTATTTCTTATAAGTAACATAACTTCCAAACCCTGAAGTTCATATCTTTCATATTTAGTTCAAGTAAGTGTTTTTTTTAAATTATCAATACCAACCGTATGTTACCTACTTTTATCTCTTAACCAACCCTGAGGAGACGTTTTTCACAAACACGCAAGTCGGGTTACATTAATTTGCACTTTCCCGCTTTGTAACCTGATCATTATGTTTACCGTAAATGAATGAGGTAACATTATTTTTCAACTTGTGTTTTCATCTGATTTTATGAAGGAAGAATTCTATTCTCGACGTTTCTATGCACAGTTTCGATTTTACATAATATATTGTCGTGTAAACATGTGTAGAAATATTAGTTTGCGTTTACTCAAGCAGCATATTATTGTCTAGTTTCGGTCATGTTCAGTTGTTTATTCAGTAAAAAAAGTTTTAAAATTATTAATTTAAATGATAGAGTTTTCTGATAACAAGTAACGTTGTTTAATCGAACATATCTGGTTTTATGTTTTTTACTGAAATATTCTAAGTTTCTATTTCCACCTAGCCCTTGTTAGTTGTACAAGAATAAAAATGTATCCGTGTTACTGTCTTATATAAAAAGATTATTATTAAAATTCGGACTACTTGTATGTAGAACTGAAAAAAACTGTTTCATTCATTGCTAGCTAGCCTTTTTGTGTAAACATTAATTTATCCTGGTAAAATGGATTCAATAACCGGTGTTCCAGATTTGTAAAGGAAACCCTAATAATTGTTCATCAACAATATTAAAATAATAAGAGCTTTTTCAATTTGACAAAATGTTATACAATTGCAACATACCTTTCATTTAATTTATTTAAGTAAATATGACTTTCTTTTATTTAAATACCAAATTGGCTGAAAATTATCCATATTCAATTAATCAATATAAGAAGTTTAAAGTCTGTTAATTAGCATCGATTCCAAAAGATCAATGTCAAAAGATATTTTAAAATAATATAAACTAATATATGTGTAAATTTGTTCAATTATATAACACACACTTCATTGATTTATAATACCATTAATGTCAATTATGTTATTTCAACTCTTCAACAATCATACAAAAAAATATTTATTTAAGCTCTTGACCTATATCATAATTTAAAATCAAAATGTGGTGTAGCTGTAACATTTAATTTTGTCAGAAGAAGAGCCTTGAATAATAATGTGCATTAAAAAAATAGCACGCCGATGCCCACAAATTGAAAATGTACAGTTAGCCTGTTTTTGTAAATCAAAGTCCACGCAACATTAATTGCAAACGTATGTATATTCATGTTTTCAAAATATTTGTCTAAAATATGTTTAACTGTTTTCATTAATGTAAAATCATCAAAGTATAACAAACGGTTTTTTATAAAATGCCTACTAAAAGCCAATATTTGTAGGTATTTCGAAACGGTGATTTTTTTGTATATTAGAAATATTAACACAACTTTAATTTTATTCCCCAAACATAAGTTCTTTTCACGGTGGTCTTACAATGTTTAAGTTTAGGTATTGTGAGAGTATTAATCTGTAAATCTGCACTCAACGTTCTAAGCTTATGTGGGATTTTTAAAATTCTATAACACCAATGATATGTAAAAGCTTGCTATGTAAATTCGTGGAAATTCCAGCGCCTATAGTGAGCACCCTTGGGAACGCTCCATACGACTACAAATTCATAGCTATCAAAAAGTGCGCACGTAAAATAATATTGTTTACAACGGCTTTTTAGAGTTTTTAGAAAGCAAACAGCACGAATACTTTGTGAAAACCGCGTCGATTTCTGTTATGGAAGTTAGGCTTGGCGTTGCACCGAGCGAGTTGGTGAATTCTCGTACACCGCAGCGCAACCGCTTGTTTTACTTATTGATGATAAATTCCGAAAAATTTGAGTTCAAGCCACTAAAATTTATTAAATTTAAGGTTGTATGTAGGTTCTTACGTATCGACGGAGAATGATTAATGCGATATTTTAATAACAGGTAAGAGCGCTGAGCAAAAAAGCTTAACAGAGTTGCTAAAATGTCTGTGCTGATTATGTTATAACTATTGCTTTAAATATATATATATTATATAATATATATATATATATATAATATATATATAATTAGCACTTCTTTAAAAGAATGGATATTTGGTTAGTAATATTAATATTTATTTATTATTAGGTTAACCAAACAACATAAATACATACACCAAAGATGCTTGTCGAAAAAACTCAAAAAGAATAAAAAAGTGATCTCGAATAAACTAGTCATATGTAATTTAATACCTAATAATTAATATTTTATAGTGTCTAAGTTGTTATTGACGTTACATTTTATTTTTAACTATTTTACTAAGCATTTAATTTTACTTTCATAAGTGACGCTGTAAATACGTGACTATTGTGTCACATTCATACAAAACATTCCATAATTAAAACGGTTTTTTTAAAATTACGTTATTGGTAAGTTTAGACAAGAGTACCTAGGCATAAAAATTGTTCCCACCCATCTTAAGTTATCGCTAAAAACGTTGTTACAATTTGCTATGTAAGGCAAGAAACCATTTATAAAGCTTTTGATATACCGTAATTTTAAGTAGTAACATTTAAAAAAATATACATGAAATGCTACAAATCATACCTACAATCATATATTTGAAACTTGACATTGATTTTCTATGTAACGAGTATGTATTTACTAAGAAGAAATATATTACGTAATATGCAGAACACAACGAATCATAATTAAATTGTAATTGTATTTTTGTAACAATAACCATAACATGGTATGTGTGGAAGCCTTGGCGAATTTATTGTACAACGATATGTTAAAAATGCAGATCGCATATATAAATCAAATTTATAATTCATTTAATTAAGTATATTATTAAAGTTATCAATTATGGCAGACAAAACGTAAGGGCCTTGTACAAGATGCAGTTAAACGCAGTTTGAATTAAACTTGAATGGTGTAACGTAATTATTGACCCCAGGTGTGTGTAAATTAGAACTATTTCTTGTATTAACATTTATGTGTGGTATAGTCCAAATGTTTATTCTGAATTACACAAATCTCTCTTTATATGAATTCATATGTACCTTTTTAATAAAATAACATACCGCCTTATTCTCAAATACTAAAATTTGTTAAAGCTTTTTAGTGTAATCGCTGTTCTATCACTTCCATGTCCTCAACATACGATGGGAGCATATTTTAGCCATTTTAGCATTTAGAGTTTTGTTATAAAGTTATTCGATAAGATCATTAGTATTGTAAGTAAGCACTTCGTGTTAAAAACTATGTAAGGTGTAGTAAATAGTCAAGTGATGATTTTTGCAAGTTATTTGAATGTTTGATGTTTTATGTTTGTACCCGATTATACGAATGATTATAAAATATTAAAGTTCTCTCCATGTTGAGAGTATAGTGTTAAGTTTGTACATTAATAGGAACATGTTAGAATAAGAGGAAATATATGATGGACTTTAAAGAAAAATTCGATCTCATTGTCAATATGTTATAAATACTCTTTATAGTATGAATTGTCTATAAATGCACTTAAAATTACTTAACATAATAGTAAATAAACTTGGTGTTTATAGGTTGACAGGAAAAGGATTTGTACCAGACTGACCCTATGTAATAGTGTGTAGCAATTAAATCACTATCAAGGTGTAATTACTGAAACACAATGATTTTTTAACCCACGAAAATTCTTTAAAATATCTTTTTTCATTAGTTATCATGGGATTAAATACATTAGCTTCATTGTATACACGCAGCATTGCATTAGAGGACAAATAAACATTATATCTTCAAATCATGTAGGTGTATTGTCTAATATTAATGATACATTTAAGTATATTTTTGCTAAACAGTCCCCTGTTTAGCAAAATTATATACTTAAAAGCTAGAAAAGGCTCTTTTTACGGTTTTTGAGAACGCAACTGTACTGTACCGATTCAATGGGTGTTAGTAAACTTCAAGAATAGAGAACATTTCGCAGTTTATGTCTCACAGTGAGAAACATAATTAAGAAGCGATTATAAGTTACGATATAATATATTAAAAACTGACCCAAAATTTTACCTATATTTATAAATGAAATAACAATTTATAAATGAAGAATACTATTTGAGTCGGATTGTTTCCTTAAAATTGTTTTGATAGTTCTCGTAGTTTAAAATTGTTTGACAAAAATTTTGAATATCTTGGAATAAATGCAAATACAATGATAATTGTAGAGATTTTACTCCGGAACGAATAAAATCATTAAGAGGATATCATTTTGATCTCCCCGATTCAAAGCTATTTAAACATATTTTTTTACTTAAATTAAATAATTATTATTATATTTTTTATGATTATCATAAAAAAAACTTACAAAATTAGTGCATCGTATGATACAATTAACAAATAAGTTTGGGATGAGAGCTGCAAAAATATTCAGCAAACATTTCAATTAATATGACATTGAAATCTGATTAATAGGAAATGAGTAATTAATAAAGTTACATTATATTTTAATTAATTTACTTTATTATTTATATTCTTACACCGCGTTCTAATATTAAAGTTTGTTGAACGTAGCTTTAAAGCTTTTTTTAAATTAATTGCCGTTAAATAATGTTATGATTCTCTAAATCAATTACTGCGGTTTCCGTAGTCCACTAACCACATTAACTGCGCACAAACCAAAAAGCATCACATGATAAGGTTGTCGCGATGGTTAACAGAGTGGTCAGTTGATGTGTGTCACCCGCACTTTGCACAGTTCACCGAATAATATTGATTAAATGATAATATTCTAAACGTTACATACTACTTCGCTGTTGACAATTCAAATTCACGTTCAGAGTTCAATCTTGTTTACCTCCTCAATATAAAATTTAGTAAAAAAAAAACCGAATTATTAGTATCGCAACGATTTAACAGCAATGGTGTCAGTTGGTGAGGCCAGAATACAACTGTAGGTACTTGCGCTGTATTATGGATGAATTGGTTATTGAATTCTTACGGAAATATAAAACTTTGTTTGTCATTATTCAAATAACAAAGCAAATCATATTAAAGTTTTAAATTAAAATTTCCAAGATTGCAATTATAAACTAAATGTCAGAGTTTTTATTAGCACTAACAAGCGCTTTTGTCTCGACAACTTTACACCTGCATTCTGATATTGTAGAAGTTTTTCTGAAAGTATTAAATAAAGCTCTTTTGAATTCGTATTTCAAGTCGTTAAAATCACGAAAGAAATTATTGTTCGGCAAACAATACCCAACAGTTATATCTGAATAACAATTCAGATATAACTGTTGGCTTTTAAATCAACGTGTAACCAGTATTAAAGAGTTAAATGAAACCTTAGCTTCAAATCGTCCATTTTAAATTTGCCTTTATATGACACTTTTGCTAGACTAGCTTTTGCCCGCGGCTTCGCCCGCGTTAAATTCGGGATGACAAAATTATTCTGTTTTCGTTACCAGGAAAGTGGAGCCATCCACTTGGTAACGAAAACAGAATAATTTCAACACTGCAACACTGCTTCTTCTTTTCTTATTTAAGGCTTTAAGGGCCGGTTTGCAAAAACTTCAATATGCAAGATTTATTGGTAATGACAAATTGCCATCATACTTATTTTTTCTTTTACCTTGTAACTGTTTAAACTTATAAAGAAAAATTATGTAAACATATATATCACTATACATAGGAATCCCCGCCAAGTTTAAAAGTTTTGGAGTCTATTTCCAAAAACGAATATTAGTACTACCAAAATTGCGGAATGTTCCATACAAACTTCCAACCCCCATTTTAGGGAAGTGGGGGGTGAAAACGGGACAAAAAGTAGCCTAAAACCTATTCTAGGTTACCTATATCAACATACCAGTTTCAATAAAATCCGTTCAGCCGTTTAGGCGTGAAAGCGTAACAAACAGACAGACAGAGATACTTTCACATTTATAATATTAGTATGGATATGATAAGTGTGTTTCAGAACATGTTTTAACTTAATTATCTTGGACAGATTTGTTTTTTAGTAAAATGGTCAGCGTCTAATACGGTATAAATGCATACAATTATGGCACTACAACACTCTAGTTTAGTACTAACAACTAACTGTTTTTACTAATACTTACTACTACTACTACTACTTAGTCTCTGGAAATGAACGCTATCAGTTTTTTTTCGGACACTTTCCCACTATATCCGAAAGTGAAGAAATCACTTCTGTTATTTAGTGTGTATTCTGCCAAGACGTTGCTAATAAGTAACTAAGCATTTTATGTTCTGATGTGATTGTCCTAAAAACTCGGAATTCAGAGTGCCATATTAAACGTATTTGTCACAACTATAAAGAGTATTTAATAACATTAGGTTTATAAGTTTTCTAAAAATCTTTTTGTAATCAGTGCACGTTTCTTTTTAAAACATCTCTACTATAAAGATGTTTTAAAAAGAAACGTGCACTGTTTACCATAGACAAAAAGAAATACTTAAAAATATTTAACATATGCTCTTGCATATGCAAAGTAACAATCTTTTGTCGAAAGTGGCACTTGTCTCAACTCCTCTCTCAAGTTTTCGTTGCAATAACCTTTTCAATTAAAAAGACTTCCTTTAAATCGCGTGGAAATAGTTTTAAGTAACATTTTATAATTTTATATTATAAAGAGTTACCTATTATTTACTGTTCATTAAATATTTTTAACATAATGTCAGTTATTTTAAAAGTCAATTATCGATGAAGTAATAAAACTATTCTAGAGTAAATAAAAAATTTCAATTTGTAGCTTGATAATGCTACAAATGGTTTATAATTTTTTTTTTAATTGATGTATCTTGGAAGTTCTAGTGGAGAAGTCAATTACTAAAAATATGGCAACCAAAAATAAAGACTTGGAGAGAATTGAAAACGGATAGCTCTATTATATGAAACATAAACAATGGAGTCTAGAGAGAGATAAGAGCATGTTTTAGAAAGACATCCTAGAATAGCTTGTGTAAACTTAAAAAAAATAATGTGTATAATCTTTTGCGAAAGTTATGAAAAAAAAAATATTTACATATACTGAAATGTTTTCAAAAATTTTCTTACGCCGCGACGGTTTGTTTTTATCTTCATTGTTTTTAAGCAAAAATCCATCTAGCACGAAATTACCAAGCTAAATAAAAAACAAAAATTCTTCACCATCCTTTAACAGACGTATGAATTATTAGAATAATTATACATATTTCTGAGACTTCATCAAATTTGAAGATTTTGTATGTTGTAGAAATCACATTGTTAGTATCATGATAACCAATTATGATTCAAATAAAACTCCTCTTTAGCCAATTCAAATTTGTACAACGACTTTATTGCATATAATTGAGAAACAATGCACTTATATAAGATAGTTAGCACTTAGTAGGTATAAGTAAATAAAAGACCCACGACTACAGCAATAACTAACTTTAAGAACTGCTTAATATATAATAATGTAACTTACCGATATTTCATTGAAATAAAATTGTAGTAAATGTTGCGATGTTTCACTTCATATCCTTTTTGTATTACCCATACCTATAGGTAGTATGAACATGGTGTGTGATGTTGAGTACTAAAGCTATGGACAGCGCTTCTCGATTCGTCTCGAAGCGTATGATTAGGTTAGGGAGGAAACATTCCCTCAGTAAAAATAATTTTTGCCATGTCTATTACGAACATGTAACTAGTATGACTGTGAGCATAAATTCTGGCATTAGACATTTGCGGAGAGACATTGCATTCTTCATTGTTACTCTATTTTATTTCTTTTTGAGTCGATAATGGCTTTTTAGCTATGTCAAACGCGGCATTTATTGGGCTGCATTAAGCGCCCTTTTAGTAACTATCTCGAGTTGACGGAAACAACACGTTTTTATCAACGAAATTTGTTTTGAGTCATCATCTCGGAGTGATTGTAATAACAATGTTACTCTTACTACAATTAAATCATACACTTATTACATAGGTCTAATCATTCTGTAAAACATTAGAAATGACTTAAATTTAATCACTATCTGTCAATCATTTAGGCTAAGTTTGTACTGATACATGCAATAGTTACGGTGTAAAAAGCATATGTCTTAAATATCAAGTTGCGCCAACCGCGACGTACACGAAATTCGGAATTTAACTCCTGCGCTTTTGGGGTTTTGGTTGTCCGATAGAATCATCAAATGAAGCGTTATCCAAGAATGTTCCTAATCCTAAATAAGACCGATTATTAGAGCATCTACGTTGAAACTACAATCTCATCTACTACTCCCGCTAAAATAATGAAAGAAGAAAGAAAAACATTAATTGACCGTGCACAAAACCGTAACAATAGGACAAACAAACATATTACTTAAGCAAAATTTGGCAGTGAATCAATGAAATATAAAAATAAAGATGAAAAAAATTAAAATAAAAAAGACAAGGTCAAAAGGTCCCGCCTCAGCATAAGCTGCGATGCAAACGCTGTAGCAGCATTGTTATTCTGGCGGGGACTCCAGATGTTTCACTGTAACGCACTGACTTTCCCGCGAAGCATGGTTATAGGGAGATTGGGAAATATACCCTTGTGACGAGTACTATGCAGATTAAAAGATGTTACTGCCTTTAATACCAAACCAGTCGCCGCGACCAACGACTTGACGTGCTTTACGAAGCACAGAAAGACAATATAATAATGTTTCGGCTGAGTATTGCGATAGTTGCATGAAAATGAACCGAAATTTCTTCTTCGAAGAAGCCATTATGCTATCCAACTCTTTACGAGTTGATGTATAAAGTCCTTGACAATTTAAAAAAGAGACTCATAAATTCGGCAAATTTCTTCATTCTTTAAAATTAGGAAACGAATTAGTTAATAATAGTCAATGCCGTCTAATGAAAGCACATTGAAACAAAAGTACTCGAATAAAGTATTTCTGTTATATTTGTTAAAAATGACGTTTTGTCTACAATATAGTACCAATGAAAAGAAGAGAACACAAAAACCAATAAATTAAAGCAATGATGTGTGATATCAAAACAAATGACTACGAAAAAGGTGCCTGACACTCGAAAAGTAAAACTAACATACAGATACTAGGCTGTAGCAGGTGGTACTAACTCATTAGCGATAGTTATGATCAGAAGAATGAAGTTCTTTCTCTTATGATATAATCATCCAACCATCACTGGCAAGTCTTTGAAATCATAAGCCCATCAAATTCGAGGACATCATACGGTAGGTAGGTACTATTGCTTGGTTTTTACTGACCTGCTTTAACGCCGGTCTTGCTATATACCGTGGATGATTAACTGCCATCTTATCACCTCAATGACCCTAAGTAAAGGTATTTAAAAAAATGAGTATATTTTGGTCGCTATGATAATGTTGGTAAAAGTTCAAACAGTTAACAACATTGTAATATTCATATAAAACTTGGCGCACTGAGCCCGCGTGGCTCGTGCTTCTCGGTGGGACGTATAAATGAGCTGATAATGATATAAACCTGAAATTACCCAACCGAATAGTGCCTACTCCAATAGATTAAGAGGATTTGAATCATGCAATTAGCTGGAAGCATATCGTCTAATTTTAGACGACCAAATCATTATTGATTGAGAAGTCAGCCAAGCTCAATTCCGGAAATAAAAAAGTGTTTGAGTGTGATCATATCTATGTTAAATGTGTGTATATATAAATTAAAATATCAGTATGATATCATAGTATTAAAATATCAATATGACACACACAACTTAGAAACGGACAAACGTACTGTTTGTCCGTTTCTAAGTTGTGTGTGTCATAACATCTACCTGCATGCCAAATTTAAGCCGTCCAGTGGTTTGCGCTATGCGTTGATAGATCGCTATGTCAGTCAGTGAGTCACTTTTGAGTTATGTATAGTTAGACAACAAACCATTATAATCAAGCTTATACTTACCGCTCAGCAACGATTTTTCAAATTCCAACATAAAAATGTCACGCGGCGTACAATTTCCCTGATTGCCCACCATTTAATATTGTTAAGGACACGAAAGGTAAATATTTGTAGAGCTCATTCAACGGGTCTAGCCTTGAACTTGAAGAGGGCAGCGTACTACTAAGCAAGTACTCGGGAATATATGAAAGGTTGTTAGCTCAAAGTTGGCGCTTTCTTTAAATTACGACGAGAAGGCAAATCTGTGTGCAGTGATGCTTAAAGCCGACTTTATCTATGACGGTCCCGGGAGGAGCCTCCACCGCCTTCCGAATGATATTATCTGTTCAAATATTTTTCCCCATTTAAGTAATGGTTGTAAGAATAAGACGATCTTGAAACATTTTTATTATAAAAAATGTTGTTATTATTGTCATCAAATAAATATAAATAATATTTTTTATTTTACAAGAAGGAAACCTTTGATAAAAATATAAGTTCGTAAAACTAGCACAAGCTCCCGCTATTTATAATAATTTTAAACTACCAAAACCCTGATAACAAACTTTGCAAAAGTAAAAGCAAAAGCGGCAAACTTTAAAAAAGTAGTCATAGCTGTAACGTTTTCATTTCCGCGAAGAACAACATTTAGTCTGAGCGAACCCAATTTTCTTTGCGTACTTATAGTGTAGGTATGTCCACGACATGCGGGTAGTTTCCCACTGGTTGATTGTGTGGGGCTCGGCGAGTGTCGCTCCAAGTTGTCGGCGGGTAAACTTTGCGAGCGTGGTGCGGAACCCACCCCATCGATCGAAGCCGCGGCGCGCGCACCCCCTGAGCCGCATATATACCGCGCCACCGCCACCCGCTGCCCACAACTGCAAGAGAACGCGTGCGATCGCCCGCAAGCCGCTCGCCGGGCGCCGCTCTTTCTACTCTCTCTCTTTCTCTGTTCGTCTGTCTCTCGCTGATGCGGTCGCGCTGAGGCTGATGCGGGCGCCGCCATGCCGCGCTGCCTCATGGCCAAGAAGTGGAAGGTGGCCCCGGCGGCGGAGTTGGCTGACGAGTCCGATGAGGAGATCGACGTGGTCGGCGAGGGGCGCGGCCGTAGCCCGGCGCCAGCCGCCACCGCGCCGGGGCCTTCGCCGCGCGATCCCGAACCCACGCTCCTCTACAATGGTAAGTCATCATCACCCCCCACCCCCTACCCCCACCCACACACACACACACAGACCCGATCCTCGACACCTCTCCACTCAACCTCTTCTCCTCAACCACGGTCTTCGGCGTAAGACCTTATCATCTCTTAGTTCATAACCTTACTCTAGCTTTAGCACTATAGCGAGCGCTAATTTGCGAATTCGAAATTTATTCCTAATAATCAATTTTGTTTGTAATTATTAATTAACTTTATGTTAAGCGCATGCGAGTTCTATTTTTTTATTCATAACCTAAAGTACATATAAAAATATATATTAACAGCACTCATATAAAAAAAAATCTGTTTCACATTTAAATATAAAATGACATCCGTTTAACGTAGAAAATGAACAAATGATAACATTGGTTTCACATTAATCAATCCGTTTGAAATTGGAACTCAACGAATCGACGAGGCCAAATGCAACTTCGACGTACAATAATATGTATTTAGTTGAAATGACCAAGGGCCCAAAACGTTTTCAAATTTAAAGAGGAATATTATAAATTTGTTTTTAAAGCTTCATAATTTTGCTTATTTATTTTTGCAGAATTAAACATATTTTATTAAAAAATACGGACTTCAAACTCAAAAGCAAAAATAAATTTTAGCTGGGTACATAAAAGGGTTTAATAATTATCTTCTAATTTTGAAGTTGGTGCCAAATGTTACAAGAACTGTTGATTAATATTTATACTTTGTGATTCGTATTAAAAACAATCACTGTAATAAATATACTACTACATTATAATAAAGTAGTAGTTGCTCAGAGGCGCCTACGATTTTTGAAAGTTCCCTCGATTTCTCTGGTCTTCATCACCAGAACTTGATCTTTTTATTATGATGGGACTACATCTGGAGTATCCTCTTCCCAACAAAAAAATAATAATTTAATCTGTTAATATACGGCGAAAATAGCCGCGTACAAACATAAAACAATCTGATACGAATTGAGTAACATCCTTTTTGATGTCGTTAAATGAGAGAGACCTATGCAGACCAATGTACCAGCCATAGATTAGCGCGCTAATTCTAAATCTATGGTACCAGCAGTGGACTGTGATGGTTGAAGAGAGGGAGAAATAATTAAACTGATTAAGGATTAGTTTGAAGTTCTTAGTGAAGTATTTATCTTTGAAAATATTATAGTTGAATAAATATGGCAGTCGTAGGCCAAATTATCAGTTACTCAATAACTCGCATAAGTCCAGATATATAATGAAAACTCATAAAATATACAAGGTATTAATCAAAACTAATGTATATTTCTCTTGAATCTACTTTTGACGATAGTGATTATTTCTATATCGTAAAGATAAATATTACTACCAGACTTACAGAATGTTTATTTTTATTACTGACAAATTACCAATATACCTGTCAAAAGAAAACTATTATTAATGTACCGTTAACAAACAAATGAATTGGGACATTAACAGGTACTTGTGCTGGCAGCCTTTTGTAACTGAAATTGTTATTGTTTAGGTTTTCATTTTGTTGTGACATACCTCTTGAATTATCCATAACATGAAAAAATGATAGGGCAAAGAAATACTGTTTTTTTTCCTCTTTGTCTAATATTGTACTCACAATACACGCTGAAATCATAGTGGCAGATTGCCAGCTTTGGCGTCTAGCGATGACTACCTAGCTATAATTAGCTTTTTGTGCCTATATTGTACTGAAGAGCCATTATCAGTAGTGCATGCGCTTTTATTAATGCCAAAAATTGCCGATATACTCGTATTGACTGCTGTTATTATATCTTTCCTCACTTTATTAGAATATTGATATTACATTTAACTTCCAGAATATTTGGGGAACATTACTTACGACCTTATTATTATTTTACAAGAGAGAGAACATAGTTTACAATTTGTGCAAATTAATATATTTTTAAAACATGAAAATAATAATATTTTTTAACAATCATAAAAATCGGCGATGCCTCTATTAGAGGAAATATGTTTGACATCATAGTCTTTTAAATTCATAAACTACTGTGCTTATTTAAAAAAATATTTCACAAGTGGGATAGGTACATAAATTGTAAGTAACCTAGCCAACCCACTTTATTAAAAATTGTTAATATAAGACATAAAGTACAAAGTTAAAATACCCGTGCGTAGCTTGGGGCAGATCGCTAGTAGTTTACATAAAACATTGCTTTCATGAGACAGGAAAACATTAGTCCAACTTATCTATACTAATATATAAAGCTAAAGAGTTTGTTTGTTTGATCGCGCTAATCTCAGGAACTACTGGTTCGATTTGAAAAATTCTTTCAGTGTTAGATAGCTTATTTATCGAGGAAGGCTATAGGCTATATATCATCACGCTACAAGTAATAGAAGCGGAGCAGCAATGAAGAATGTTTCAAAATCGGGGGGTATTTTTTCATACTTGGAGCTTCCGCTGCGTACGCTGCGTAAACGGTTAAAGTTACACAAAAGTCATGTATAAGAGTATTTGTTCTGCTTTTAATGTCTACAAAAAAGTCGCGACAGCATATGTCTATCTTTTAAGGTTAGCTCACTATAACATATTTTTTGCTAAAAAAAAATCTGAAATTGACCCCGAAACCTTCAAAGGAGGGAAGGGAAATCCTATGTATAGTGATAAATGCAAGTACCGTGTTATCCCGAATTTAATGCGAGCGAAGCCGCGGGCAAAAGCTAGTTATTAATAGGAGGAAAATCATGAGTTTATGGCCGATTCTGTTCGGTAAATTTTAATTATTTGGTTAATAAGTAATTGTTAAATTAATCGAAAAGAATAAGTTAATCTAAAAATCGCAAGTATTTTATTTTTAAATAATTAATTTTCAAAGGAAGTCGTTAAAACATGATCATCACAACTTGTATACGTTTCATTTGCTCTCACACTAAGTGATAAAATAGCCCCCGTTAAGGATCCAAATTGTCCCCAAATCCATGAATAGTCTAGATTGATTGTCAGATGAAGCAAAGACACAAAGAACGTAATTTCTACCTATCTATAATTAGGCGTGTACGGACACGTTGGGGTGAGGGTGAAATATCCCTCATTATTTAACTATACATAGATCGTAGCCATGGAACCTCTGATTGGATGTAGAATTGAATTAAAATCAATATTTGTGTACAATCTGAATCGATCATTTTAAAATATATGTTAGCTTCCAGCTGGATTTATGACATTGGTTTTTACAATGATTAAAACACAGCGTAGGTACACCCGTAGTGGTGCATTTTTGAAAGAGAGCATAAAAAAAATTGGACATGTCTTTTGCATAAAGATACTATTACGTATTGCCTTAACATATGGTAAAGATTGCAGACCGTATTCGGAATTATCCTACTTATGAATTAAAAAAAAAACAAATTTACAGTGCGCGCCGGATTAGGAAAAATATACTAACCGGTGACACGATACATTTTCAACGCAGGAATCTCACTGTTCTTGTATAACAATCTAGTAAAATAAAATTCTTGTTAGTCGATCTTAGACAAACGCTTTCAAGTCATGGACCCTTAACACCCTTAGCCCTATCATAAAATAAATGAATACACCGCGATAAAATCCGTCGGTGTACACTGTTATATTACGTCTATTAATATTTTACGGTCCTTGTCATATTATCTTGTAAAGGGTGGACAATCCGATACTTTCAGTTAATGTCGACCAAGTGCCCATAATTTGCTATCATATCATTTTATGAGCTCACTATTACATCTCTCGCTATGTATTGGCACCAGTGTTACTATTAGGGTACTTCTACATTTATACCAATAACGATTAACTAAAAAAGAGTTTTCTGTCTTCCGTGTAACTCAGTTTTCCGTGTCAACTCGACTGGAGATAATTACAAAGATACAATTGACATATTCAGCTGAATAGCCTCGAACCAACAATGTCCATATTAGAAAGATTCATGGCCCTTTAACAGGTAGACCTTTTATCACGGGTCACATGAAAAAAAATCGCAACTTTTAAAAAGTATATTCTAAGAATGAATGATTGACGAATTTTCAGGTTTCGGTTCTGTGATTTTTTATAATTGTCCTACTTATAGAAATACAGTTGCTGTTGGTCTTCCTATAAATAAATCCAATATATGAGTATATTACAATCGGAATTTTTGCATTTCTTTGGAAACTATGCAACATAGCGCCGACAATAGGTGATACATATTTTTTTCCAACGTTGCTCAATATGAGCGACATGCTGTGATATATTATTGTACACTGTGTCAGTATAAAAGCCAACAAATACCTGCTGAACGATAAGTCTGCAATGTATTGTAATTGACAATCTTGAGATCAAAATAGTGTTTTTTACAGAAACAAATTGATGTCTCTTTTTTGTACACTGTCTTCCGATTAATGGTCTAAACAAATGATAAGCGCCAAATTTTGTCTCAGGAATCTCTTGACATAGAAATATCATCCACGGCCATTGTATAATTAGTATATCTAAACGGTTAAACACTCGCTTGATATAACTGTCCCCACAAACCATAAACGTGTTGGCTTTCCGAGAAGTCTTTAAGTATGTAAATTGTAGGTATATTATTAGTTAACGTAGATAGTCCACAAGAACCAATCCCTGAGAGAGAGAGAGAGAGATTAAATTAAATATAATATAAAGGTAATATTTTTCCGAACATATGTATAAACAACATATATTTATAATATGTCTGTCGAAGTATCATCCCTCAGGAACTTCGTTTACGTCCAGTTTTAATGGGAGTGCGCTGTAATAAATATTATTAATGATTGTAATAAGTACCTGTAATTATACTAGATCTATTGACACCTGAGTAGTTGTATGTAGTTATATCATGTTCAAAAAATGAAACTTATTCGTTTACGCTATTTAAAGTGGACACGCCATGTCAACAGGCTGGTAGCACGAAGTTATTAAAAAATAAACAACTCTTAACGTCTTCCCTGACCTTGATACATTCTCAGAGAGCGCATGCGCCCAATTGGGGTGCCAACATGCTTCTGTATGCGTTCCCTTAAACATATAGTTTGCGTGTGTGCACCTTTACATTGGGGTTCCAACTGGAGATATGCCACCGCCGATCTATAAAGTTAATGACTGACATTTATAGATTTTTTGCAGCCAGCATTTAGTAAATAAAAATTGCGTTAAATAAATAAATAAAAACGAAGTACAATTTCATTACTGAAAATCTATGGTAATTATTTTCATTATCATAGCAATTACATCATTTTAGTACCTTAACTGTAGTTTCAGGACAATCTAATATATTTTAGTTAATGTCACTTATAACAGAGGCAGTTAGTAGCAAAAGTAGTCAGTAACAAGCATGACAAGCATAATGATGCTTGTCATGCTTGTTACTGACTGACGTGAATAAACAAGTCAATGTAAAAATATGTCTCCCTCATATTATCTCTTATAATAATGATATATCACAAAGCTTGTTCAAAAGAATACAGTTTCCAAAAAACAATTACTACTGAGTAATGCAAAAAAAAACAAATTATGTGTATTTTCATCCATTTATTAAAGTAGGTATTTGACAATCAACATTTACATTCATATTTTTAAACGGGATAACCATCATAATCATCAGTAATATGTTTTTTTAATTAATAAAATCAAGACTCAAATATACAGCGAGTTTAAAACATGACGCTTGTGTAAAATCGTGGTGTGCGTTAATACAATACAATTTCTCGGCTTGAGTTAAAGCGAAACGAAATTTAATATTAAAAATGAATTTTTGGACTCGGCAAACTGGAGGCGTTCCTTAATCGGACAGGATTGAATTCGCATAAATATTTCAATCTTTTAGTATTGCAGATGTTTTAAACAAATTAAGCTCTGATATTATATTCAGTGCAAACGTTAACCGAAGATGCTTTTAGGTCCCCATCCTGGCGGTACTCATTCATGTTCTGATTTGTATTTTGAACGGCTTTGTTATACAATGGAAATGATAGGAAGATTTAGGAAATTGTGGATTTGTAAACAGCTTTGGCAAAGAAGTTGAAAGCGGGGAAACTCTCTGACATTTCTGGCTACAATTCCGCTAATTTAAAACAACGTATATAGGATCGTTGTTGTGTCTTAGTAGTCAAATTATGCACTTTTCGATTTTGTAGATTTTAAATTGATAACACCATTATAAATTCATTATTTTATATAATTATCAATTAAAACCATTAACACTAAAGTTGTAACGGATTACTAAATTTAGAGTTGGATGTAAAGTGTCGTAATGGTGTCGTAATGTCAAATAAATAAGTAGTTGCTTTACCTCGCTAAGTTGGACTCCATTAGAAAATTTGAAGATGACGTCGTCTGACGTTATTTATTTGGGTGAATATTAAACCAAAGATGACTCGCCGCCACCCAAGGCCAGTCTGATATTTTCTCAATAAATGACATAATGTAAACCAAGATAATACAATTGTGCATTTTCAAAAAAAAATTTAAGGGGTTACATAAACCAATACACTATTCATGGTAAATAGCCTTACCAGCTTTTTTAATGTATTATTTTCAAACAACTTTTAATAAATGCCAGTATCGAGAAGTACGTGTGCAAATATATTTAGTTTGACAAAGCCTTTTGCATTCAAACGTCTCGCGTCTAATAAGCGAACATCACTGTTGCGGTTTCCTCCTTTCTCTTGGATTTGAAATTAGAATGCACAAATATTTTGCTGCAGTTGAATCTTAACCGTCAAAGCTTTAAATTTCGTAAATACCTATTATTAATAAACCAGAAGGTTATCGCCATATCTTAAAGCACTATTGCAATAATATTACATCACCTTTACTAGTACAAAATGGATGACGTTTCATTAAAGTAATACTGTTTTAAGAGATGGTGAAAAACCCTGAACAAAGTTTATGTGAAGCCCGGGATCGCTAGCGTATTTATTTCTTTTTTATTTCAATTCCTTGATTTAAAGATAAAACATACAACTAAACAAAAATAAAATACTATGTAAAATGTATTAGAATATAGGACTTTGATAACTACTACTTTATCATAGCATCATAATAGCTTCCCGTAGTAAGTCTACTCCATTCTAAAATGAAGATTTTTCTCGGGCTATGCTCTTAATCTTTTTAACGCCAGGTACCCTAAATGTAAAGAAAAGCTTTCGTTTCCGAGTTCTAAATGTATCATTATTTTTCAAAGCGTTAAATACAAATAAGTATTTTTTAATAATAAATGATACGCAAATTTCAATAACGAAATTTAGTTCAAACATTGTTAATAACTCTGGAAGATCCGTGGTTCGGGAGTTCACCCATTACCGTAGACCGGCCACAGGAATTGTCCTGTTGCGAAAATGTTTTTCACTCAATTTTCCAAGCGCAACTTTCCCGCGTTATATGTGCATGTCGGCATTCCCTTTCGGTAACCACACGTAAAACTGCATTCCTTAAGTCGCACGGTTTTTTAGCACGCGCTATATTATTTCATTTCTCTACAAAATGAAACCCATATTTGCTGTTTTTAAATAACTGAGATATTTTTTTAAATAAAGTTGTAATTACTGCCAGAATAAATGATACCGTAATGTAGAATGTCGTATTTATGACATTTAAATTCGCTGCAGACAATCATGCGGTAGTAGGAAGATATTTGGTTTTGTTGTGTGTGTGTGTTGTGTTTTATGTGAAACTCATATACGTTTATTTTTATATATTGACCATTATCAATCATACTTAAATTGCGTTAGAAAGGGATGGCGCTATTTATCGTATAGAGCGCTATCCCTTTCTAACTCATTCAAGTAAAGATCAACGCTTGAGTCTCGTTCTAGAATACGTGCCTTAGACTACTAGATCACGGAAGCAGTCATAGTTTATTTAAAATTTTCAGCAGTAATTGAGATTTAACGTTAGTTACTTGTTGCAACGAATGACTGCATTTTTCCGTTAAACTATTACTTGCAAGTTTTCCGGTTTAAGACTTAGAGTACCTTCACCTCATATATTTAGCAGGCGCGTATCGTTCTTACCAACTTTTATTGTTAAGAATGTTGAATGAAGAAATTGATGTCGGAAGAAACGATGTATTCAAAATATACCTGACTTCGTGAAACTACGCTTTCTGAAAAGTTGATTTTTTTGTTGACTTTATAACCCTCAATACGTGTAGGTAAATATAAAACATTGCATTTAATTTGAAAAACGTTTGTATCAAAAGCAACTTCTTTGTGTGACTGCATTTAGGGAAAGGCCAA
This sequence comes from Leucinodes orbonalis, assembly GCA_019425675.1. Lineage (NCBI taxonomy): Eukaryota > Metazoa > Arthropoda > Insecta > Lepidoptera > Crambidae > Leucinodes > Leucinodes orbonalis. Next base: position 44,864 of record PQWD01007357.1, read on the forward strand.
TTTTCGTACAATGGAAATGCAATATCGACGCATAAGGCTCACTCTCTGTAATAATGCTGAAATATTTAAAAATCAAAAACCTGAAAGGCACGTTGGTAACCGTCGGCGAGGTGTTTACCGGTTTCACTCAACGTCGCAGTCGCAGCACTTGTTGGGCATTATTCAACGGCTCAGGCATTTGCTGCACACAATTTTACTTCAGTACATTTTCGAGGCGACGTTTTGTCGATATTAAAAATCTGTCTTAAAGAGCACCTGTCTCTCGCATTCTCGCAGGAATGTGTCATCTAGAATGGATAGAAAGCAAACGGCTGAGCTACGAGTGTACACGAAATTCAATTTCTCTCACCTTTTATTCTTCCACTACCAATGTCAAAGTAGGTTAAAGGCAAATAATTAGCAATTTCGTAAGGTAACATTAGTGTTTTCCTACACCTTTGATCTTGTTTCTTAATAATCTTAAATCTAATACATATTAGATCTTACACAAAATTTGCGAACCTATAAGTTTTATATAAGATCATTAAATTATATACAGTCATACTGAACTGCAGACGCTAATACTACGATTCGTCGTAGCATCTACGAAATCCGTAGCACGTAATATGCTGACGAATTAATGTATTCGAGTTAAAATGATATAGTGCTACACTATATTAAGAGTTATAAAAGCGCATTATGTCGCAAAAAGCATACGTTTACACACAATAAATATAAATTAAGGGTAGTATTTCCAAATGAAATAGATATAGATATAAGACATAAAACAGCGTTTCAATTATACAGATCTGGGAAAAGTCGGAAATCTAGATACATATTAAAAAATACATAACTGATTTGAAGGAGGTTCAAAATTTTAAATTAAGATACACGATCTACGACGACGATGTGAAGGAATCCTTGTGATGTGTCCGATTCTCGGTCTTTATTATGTGCT
>PQWD01007358.1:0-63232 GCA_019425675.1 Leucinodes orbonalis
TGAAGTTAATTGAGCGACTCGAATTGCTTTGCGGAAACCCAATTGTGGCCGAACGTCTGTCCATTTTTGTCCCTGTTTAAGCCCGTGCAATGCCAAGATTTTAACTTCTTGCTTGAATCCTTGTTTTCTGGCGCGGATAGGTTAGAATTCGAATTAGAGTTTTGTTCGGACATTGTAGTAATGTTTGACCTTGTGATGTACGTAAACCTTATTCCATATCTATTGATTACATTTAAGAATTTATATGAAAGAGTCTTATTGTTATAATATTTGTTATGTTTTAGAGAAAATATTCGAACCGAAAAAGAAAGATATTGTCTGTAAACAAATGTCAGTCAGTATCAAAGAGTATATAAAGAGGTGGTCAAGTATAATACATGTCAATTTAACTATTTACGTCCTTATTAAATGCTGCTTAGGTAGCTCACTTGTAAGTGGTCCAGGCAATAAAGTTAAATTTAAAAACTGTCACTCGCCTTGCCTGGTAATTTCGCGCCAAATCTCTCAAATTGTCAAACAAATCGTTGTTTTGCAACTGTATTTACTTTTTGGTGTTATAATTGTTATTTTTCACCTAATTGAAATATATAAACTTACAGAATGGAGAGGTATTTCGATACGTTTGAGGGATTTGCAAAGGGAATATTTAGAGTTTTTAGATGATGAAGTAAGTAGTTTCTTTCATAACCTAACTTTTGATGTATTAGTATTGTTTTCTATTATAATTTATCTTCACTAAGGAGATCAAGGAATATATTGAATTGTGAAAGCGAATGATTAGCTGATAAGTCTACGTCTTGTGTGACATGTAAATGATTTTCAGAAGGTAGAATTCAAGGAAAGATGTAGAACACAACCTGCGTTTGAAGACAAAATGGTTCAAAGAGCTCTTGAGAATATGTTCGAGCAAGATTCACATTGCGAAGGGTTCAAGAGAATTCTTGTGCTTTCTTAGAGTTTTGGGAAATAAACATGTAACACCCAGAAGTTTAACATCCAGCTTGTTCTTTTTACGCTTATCTTTTTTGTTGTTTTTAAATAAGTACCTCTTGATTTAGGTCAGAATACCATTCAGTGCTCCTGCTGTTAATGCTTGATGGTACACACTATTTATTTAAAAAAAGTCGTACTTCTCCTTTCTTCTTTTACTTTGATTCTATCAGCACCTCACAAAATATCTATTGAAGAAGGAGCTGGCGATGAAGGTAAGGTGTTCCAATGTTTTAGAAGTTTACATATTATACATGGTTTTATTTTTTAAATATCTTAAAGCATTTAAACATTAAATTACCTATTTATTAATACAAAATCAATAATATCTAATTTAATTAATGTAAGCTTTATATTGTTAGATTGTAGGTCATGGTGGTTTAATGCTGAGGACAACACATTTAGTGGCAAATGTTTGAGTGGACCAGCAATAGGCTTTGAAGACACCCTTAAGTTAGTGGAAAAAATTGTTAAAGAACATGGACCCTTTGACGGCTTTATGGGTTTCTCACAAGGTGCTTGCCTGGTTGGACTCTTAGCTGCGATGCAAGAAAAGTCATGTATGTTGTTTTTTTACCTGTTTTATTCATTATAATTAGATTACCTGCTTATAGAGTGCAAAAATAGGGAGAACCAGTCAACATCAATTTCAATACCATGCACTAGTAGATTGCATATTTAACAGTGTGTTAAATTGCCCCGTAATCTAAGTATTGTGGATTTGAATCCCACGGGAACAACATAGTAAAAAGAAATTTCATGCCATTTTTACCAGTTTCATTATTACAATAATTTGATAATAGTGCAAAAAGCAACTATTGATATAGTGTTTTGGAGAATTATATCTTTAGTCCTCTGAAGGATTGCATGTTAAGTAATTGTTCTCTTTTATCATCTTGGGATTTTAGTGGTTGGCATTCACCAATCTATATGGGGAATGTGCGTTGCAGTCAAATTACCAACAGCCATACTACTTTAATGCCTGTGTCCTTAAGTGGTAAGGAGTTTTAATGATTGGTGATTGAATGCTAAATGATAGATGAGCAATGTTTTAAAATCTGACAAAACAAGTGCATATTATAGAACCTACAATCTCCCCATTGCTGTTTAGTTAATTATTTAATTTGATGGCTGATGTATAAGACTTTCACCAACATACGTGGTTCTAGCTAAAGGATGGCACATTAGCCAGTCATAATATAAGTAAGACCCATTTTGTTCCCAATTTTTCTTCGGCAGCCCAGTATTTAATAGTTACTAATAATTTATCTCAGTGCAACAACTTGGAATAAAGAATATTTTACTAGTACAATAAATAAACTTATTTTTTCAGATTTACCATACACATTTAAATTTGTAATATTTGCATCTGGCTTTCGTTCTGGAAGTTTGGTACATAAAGGATTCTATGATGAAGAAATTAGTTTACCTTCATTGCATGTGTATGGAGAAAGTGATTCCATTATACCAAAAGGTTTGTTTAAAATTATTGCTTTTACTAAATTAATAAATAATTATGATCACTAAACAAAACAAGTTCATCCAATGACTGACAGTTTTCTGAAACTTGTTTGATTTGTAATTTAATCTTAGTGAGTTCACTCAGCTGGATGAGAAAAGCTGAAGACCTAAATCCAGCAGTGGACTGCGATAGGTTGAAGAAGAAGAGAGAGAGAGAGAGATATGTAGTTTTATAATGTTTACCAGTTAGAAGTGATTAAATAAATAATTACAGTAAAGTATTTAATGAATCATGTATTAATTTCTGCCTTTTACTTTTTTCAGAAATGAGTGAATCTTTAATAAGTCTATTTGTGAATCCAGTGGTAGCGGAACACTCAGGAGGTCATTATGTGGCTTGTTCAGGATCTACCAAAGATGCATACCTTGACTTTCTACATGACAGATATCAAGATATGTTAGAAGAAGGAAAAGAAAAAGAAAGAAAGGATGGATAGTGTAGTTTAATTGTGTAAAATAATATTAATATAATATGGTATTAAAGTATGTCTGAACAATTTGTATTTTTAATGAATCTTACATGATCATGTTCCTGAAATATTAAGCCATTAACACTAACAAAATGTTCATATTATTTAAGGCCATTCTGTTTTTATACCTATTGTGAAAGAAACTTGTATTTTATTTACGTGGTCAAATATAATATTTTTACAAAACAAATTAAATTACACTTGTTGACTTAATCTTTAACATTACCACGATTATTATTTGGTAAATTAAAAAATAAATTGTCATTTAACATTTTGCCGTGTGTCATGTTTTTGAGGTTATGTTTTTGTATACATCTAGAAAACGTACATTATTCCCGACGAATTGTGAATAAAATGTAATAAGATATAAAAAAGAAAGGGAATATTTTGTACAAAAGAAGCTATAGCCTAATTGTAGTTGACAATGTGGCGCAGGTATTTGTTATGGTTTGCACATGAACACTTAGATTTTCGGCATGCTGTAAGTTTTATGAAACTTTTTGTTGCATACGTTCACGTTTTGTTGATTTTACAAACAATTTATTTATTCACAGGAAATACAAAGTATACTCTCTTTATATAATATTCCTATTAAATACATAGAGGAACCATGCATTCAAAAACCCTACTGGATTGTGGAGTTACCAACAGAAGATTGCGCAAAACGAATAGCCTCTCGGTCAGTTTTGCTTAAAAACTGTATAGAACTGTGGTCTAGAGCTAAAACAGAGGTCCAGCTCCATGATAACTTGAGGAAATCCTTAACTAATACAACAGATAAATGGATTTTAAACAACAGTGAGAATGGAATTACCGATAAACATATAGCACCTAGTTTTTTGATTTCAAAGTGCTGTCCTGTAGAAAAGTCATTCAAAGTCGATGTAGAAACATTTTGTAAGCATTTTACAATGAAAGAAAAAGTAGATAAAATAGAGGTATTTTGGTAGTTTTGTAACCTAATTTAATTTATGAATTCTATGGCAAAAAGATAAACATACAAATATGTAATTGCAGAATTTTAGTTACCTACCTCTTGAAGGAGCAGTAAAACTGAAGGAACCTGATGTGACTCTGTCATACATTGAGTTTTATGGAGTTGACCCTAACAATGTGCCTGAAGAGCCATATGATCTCTTTTTTGGGAAATGGGTAAGAACATAATTAATCATTAAATATCTTAACTGTTGATCTTGAAAGCTTGTATCTTACATTATTATTCTGGAATCTTGTGCCTAAGGCCATCATCATCAGGCTATAATGTCTTGCAGCAGGGACAGGCTATCCCACAAATCATGACAATGGGGAGTTTGGGCTATAGCCCATTGCCAAGTTTTTATTCAAGAAATAAAGTATATTTAGGTCTGTAAAGAATATTTAAGAGTATATTAATAAAACAAACAGTATTTTATTCACTTATTGTTTTAAATACATATTTTTACAACTTTTTTTGCACTAGTTACTTATTTTTATTGATTTATTTTCTTAATAAAAAAATTACATCTACTGACTCATGGTCCATACTCTTTTTAGTTTAAGATTATTTTATAAATTCATTATTATAATATTATGTTAGTACTTCGCGCATCTCTCTCTCTTCAACCTATTGCAGTCCACTGCTGGACATAGGTGGTAGACTCGATACTGAGTCGTCTAGGTAGGTACCACCGCAGTGCCAGATATCGTCCCGTGAAACAGGAGTGTTATGCACTTTTGTGTTTCAGGATGAGGGCACTGTAGCTAGTGAAATTACTGGGTATAAGAGACCTAACATCTGTTGTCTCGGGTGTCGGGCGCAGTGCGGCATTGATGGAGGATGATAACTGTCTATCAGTTGTTGGTCTCTGCTCTGTCATGGTCTGGCGTATCACTTACCATCAGGTGAGCGTCCAGACCGTCCTGTACACTTATAACATAAAAAAAAAATAGGTCTCCCCCATTTTGCGCCAGACATCCCGGTCCCGGACTTGCGACCTTTCGCAAGTCGTCGGTCCATTGGGCCGGAGGGCGTCCTACGCTACGCTTGCCAAGACGCAGTCTCCACTCCAGAACTCGTCTGCTCCAACGGCCATCGGTTCTGCGACATACGTGACCAACCCACTGCCACTTCAACTTACAACTCCGCGCATGGGGCAAAAGAATTGGTTAAACTCTAATAAAAACCTTATATGCTTGACTATAATTAAAATAAATGAGGGCTCTATTTGACAAAATTATATTAATTATTGATTTTTCCATTAGTGTGACTTACTTACTTTGCATACCCTTCTTTCAATCTCTGTGCACCTTACTGTAAGTAAGACCATTATTACTCTAATAATATCTTTTTGGTTTATTATAAAAATTTAAGTTTTGCTTTTTAAAAATTTGTTAAAAAATTAAATACTGTGACTTTTCTTTATATTCAACTTAATTCAATATTTTACATCAAGATTGCTGATGGCCAAAGAGATGTGATCCAATTCCACTCACTGAAAAAGCGCCAGTTCATTGGCAATACGAGCATGGACGCCCAACTGGCACTGATCATGGCTAACCAGGCTCAGGTGAGCCTTGGGGACATAGTGCTTGACCCATTTGTTGGCTCGGGGTCTTTGCTGGTGGCTGCAGCACATTTTGGTGGTATGTTGTTTTTATTAGTGTTAAATTTTTCAGCTGATAATGTTTTACTGCTGGGCTTTCAATAGCATGGCAGACACTACACCATTTACAATGCGTGCTTAATGAGGATTCATCATCATCAGCTCGTTCAACATCCCCACCGAGGGGCATTAGCCTACCCGTAACTACAAACAGTTATTTAATTTGTATATCTTGTTTTCATGTAACTATGTGTTTGCGTTGTTGAATAAACTATATTATTTTATCTTTTTTTATTCTTTCAGGATATGTGTGGGGTTCAGACATTGACTATATGATGGTACACTCCCGCACGCGCCCCACTCGCGTCGGTCAAAAGGTAACAAAGTATGTATTCACATTACATCGGGATTGCATTTGGTTAAAGGGCCTAATAGTCAGTGACGTGCAATCCATATATGCAAATAGCACTGTTTATTTAATTCCTGTGCGTCCAGACAACCCGGAAAATCGCCAACATATTAAATTTCTATTCAACCTATCGCAGTCCACTGCTGACATATTAACATATTAAATACATACATAGAAAACACCCAGACCTTTACAAACAGACATGTTCATGCACACAAATGTTTGTACTGCCTGGGGATCGAACCTGGAACCCTTGGTAATCAGCCGACCACTCAACCGCAACACCAAATGGGTCAAAGATAAGGATTGTGGGACATGTTGATTCCACGTCTGCACCATTATTATTTTATTACATTATTATAAGTTCTGTATGGTTTTCGAAAGTTTGTGATTTTATATAATTTAATTTTTATTTTTTCCTTGTGCGATTGTATCAAAGAAGCTTTGATTTATAGAAATACTTAATGTTTTTAAACCAATATATTACAAAAGTTTTTCTTTAAGAGATTAACTACTGAATTTCATGCTGGATTCTTCTCAGTAGACAACAACAGTCCGAACCAGTGGTAGAATCAAATTTGACATTCATAAGTGTTCTTTATGGACCTAAATTGAATAAATAAATATATTCTTATTTATTATTTTCACTAACAAACATTTTTACTATATAATGCTTTTTTTTCGTGTTTTTTAATATCTGCTTGAAAATAAAGGGCATTTTATTTTATTTTTATTTATTTTATTCTTGATCAGGTGCGGACTAAGGAGGAGAGTATACGCGGCAACATGCGCCAGTACGGCACGGCGTGTCGGTACCTAGACGTGTTAGTGAGCGACTTCTCTCTGCCGTTGTGGCGAGACGACTTGCGATTCGATGCGATCATTACTGACCGTGAGTGACCTCATTTGTTGCTGTTTGAAATGGAAATCTTAGATAAACTACATTCATACAGTGCTATCTAGCCCCAAGTAAAGCGTGAAGCCTGTATTATGGGTACTAAACATCTGGGTCGTCATCTTAGTCTACACGTTGTTTTTGTGATGCAAATAAATGTATTATCTATTTATCTACATTGTGGAGACCGCGTCTTGGCAAGCGTAGCGTAACGCCCGGACCGATGGACCAACTTGCGAAAGGCTGGTGGAGGCTGGATGAGGAAAGCAGAGGACCGGGATATCTGACGCAAAATGGGAGATACCTATGTCCAGCAGTGGACTGCGATAGGTTGAAGAGAATAGTCTTTTATATTAACCTCTAACGACCTACCTAGGATAGGCACATAGTGCGTAGACCCGATGGCCGTTGGGGCGGAAAGGATCGAGTGGCGTCCGCGTAACGGAAAACGAAGCATAGGCCGACCCCCAACCCGATGGACGGATGACCTGGTTTAGGTGGCGGGTAGCAAATGGATGTCAACTGCTAAGAAGGCGAGAAGGCTTCGTTCAGCAGTGGACATATTAGGCTGTTATGATGATGATGATGAACCACCTAACATACCTAACTCTTACACAACCTTCTGACATAGGTCTATAAGATGAGATTAAAGAATGAAATTGAATTTTAAGTTTACTTTGGGTTAACTTAAAATTCAATATCATTCTTTAAAACTTTTGTTTGAATTAAAAAAATCAGTTGACAACATATTGAACTATTTATTTAGAAATTAGATCATGCCAATTTACTTTTTTGTCTTTCCGTAAAAAGTACTGTTCTTTACGACACTCACAATAGGGTTGCTAATAGGATGACTAGAATGATTCGATCATTGAAATGCACTATGTTGTTCCTTTGGCTTTGTATTGACTACTGGATGAAATTACAATGTTAAAGATTTCATTCGAGTTGAACTAACAAGTACTAGGACTTATCGCGGAACGACATTACGAGTTTTCTTCGGATTAAACGCTCTAGTTAAATTAGGATATTGTGTTCTAGCGCCGTACGGTGTAAGGGAGCCAGCGGAGAAGATAGGCAGCGACAAAGTCCAAGATTCGACGGTGGTGCAGGCACCCCACGTGCCGGCTAAAGTGCAGTACTCTTTGGCGCACGTGTTCGCTGATTTGTTGCACTTCGCCGCGGTGAGACTTCGCCCCTCGGGACGATTGGTGCTTTGGTACCCTCTTGTGAGGTAAGTTTGATACTTTTATTATTTAACAGCTGTTCCCGGCGGTATCACCCGCGTTATAAGATATTCTCCCGCAGTGAAACATAACCTAAAATGTATGCGTTAGTTAACGCGACACGCGGCCGCTGTGTGGTAAAACATTGCTTTATTTTTCCAAAATAAAAAGTATAACCTAAAATAAAAGAAGCCTTTATTTTTCCTTATTACATAAGCTACCTGCTAAAAAAAGTCCCGTCCAAATCCATCCAGTCGTTTCAGAGATTACCCGGAACAAACGGACAGACAGACAAAAAAATTATTTTGGTATATATATTATTATTTATATATGTATCGCATAAATATTATTAATATTGCAGAGTTCAATTTATTTTTCTTTCTTTTCTTTTAAATATTTTTTTTGAAAGAAAAGAAGGTAAATTTCTTCTTTCTTTTCTTTCAAATATTTCTTCGTGATCGTGCATCTAGTTAATTTATTGTTCATCTAAGGCGATGAGTGAGAGTATTATAACTTTTTTTCCACAGGGAGGAGTACGTAGAAGACCAGCTGCCCCAGCATCCGTGTCTCCAGCTCGTCGCCAACTCTGAACAGACCTTGTCCAAGCTGACGGCCCGACGGCTGCTCACATACGAGAAATGCCGTGATGAAGTGCCACACTTGCCTTTGGACCCCAACGCGGCGGCTCATAACTTTAGGTAATATGAACGAGACTAATAACAGGATATAATTAACTTTTGATAGCTATAGGACGTGTAGAATTATGTATCTGTTTTGTATTTCCAAACTTTGTAATGTTTTTTCATTTACGACCCATTTGGTGTAATGGTGGAGAGGTCGGCTATTACACCAAAGGTTCCGGGTTCGATACCCGGGTAGTACAAACATTTGTGGGCATGAACATGTCTATTTGTATTGGTCTGGGTGTTTTCTATGTAGGTATAATATGTATGTATTTGCAAAAAAGTATATAAGTATGTTTATCTGTTGTCTAGTTTCCATATTACAGGCTAATGTTTAGTTTGGGGCTAGATGGCGCTGTGTGAATGTCAGTGAATATTTATTATTTTTATTAAAAGCAGCTCTCTCATTTCTGTATTTCAATTTAATTTTTATAACTATATTATAGTAAGTGATAATTTTGTTTTCGTGTGGCAGAGAAAAATACTTCGCAGTCGGCGAGATTTCCCGCCGGGAGAAGAAAGAAAGGCGAGCAGCAGAAATGGCGGCTACTGCAGCCGCTAAAGCTCTCGGCCTCAAAACGGGCCGCGAGCGAGAAAAGTTATAATCAACCTTGTACTTATGTAAATAAAAGCTTCAATAACTTGGCAGTGTGTTTTTGAAAATGAGAATGTTCGCTCTAACATTTTTATTCAACAATACATGTGTATGGGCATAGATAATATAGAATAGTATGGGTAAGCACGCCTTTTGAATTTAGTGGTGTAGGTAACTATGTAAAGGGAAATGCTACTGGAAAGTTTATCAGTTTAAGGCCCGTATTCTGAAACGAGACTCAAGCGTAGATCTTTTCTTAAATAGAATTACAAATGCCGCATTGTCACGTATATAGAGCTATCCCTTTCTAACTAAAGGCGTTAATGTTTCACACTAACAACGGTATTTAATTTAAATGAAAAACGTTAATTTAAACTTATACTTTTATCAATGAAATATCATAATATACATCCTTTACACACTGAACAATATTTCATAACATAACAAATATAATCCGAAAAACATACCACTATTCAATACAACAAAACGGAATCGATACAGCTTTTCCCACACAAAAAAACGTTTAAAAGTATACTACGATTTACGAAAGATGACCTCTGCACTGTTTTGTTAATTTAATTATTATTTGATCCTATTGAAGATGGCGGTGATGGCGGAAATTCTTGTATTTTGTTTACGCTTATGATACTTTTCAATATTCCATAATTCTAATGTTACACTCGCATTAAAATATTAATCTTGTGCAGAACGTCGCCATTTGTGGTCATCTTTCGTGAATTGTTCTATACCGTAATACTGTAGATACGTAATGAAATAGCAGCTACAAAAAACAATACAATTTCTTATCACAAAAAGCTACTCTGTTATTAACAGTTTGTTTTACTGATAAAAGAAAAAACCCTTTTATCGCCAGGAATCAAACAATAGAAAATCCATTCATTCATCATTCATCATCAGCTCATTAAACGTCCCCACCGAGGGGCACGAGCCTACCCGTAGCCACCGACGCTCTTATCCATTGATTCTGACGATTTAAGGTGACATTGGGGTTCAAAGGATTAAAAACCCAAGATCTTGTTATAATAGGTATTGTATGTATATATATTAATTATGTACACACAAACATCACAAAAACAATACAAATGGAAAAATTAGTACAAAGGCACAGCTTATTTCATGATGAAATTTCTTCCAACAGGCCGAAACAAAAGGAAAGAAAGTAAGATACGTAGGCGAGTATATATATGTGTGGGAAAATAACATTGGTAAATTGACGCTAAGACGCCTCAGTATTTACATAAAATACAATATGGAATTTTTTTAATTCAGATATTAACACCATATCTAGGAATCTAGACAAAATACAAATCGATTGTTCCTTTAGATGGCATTGACGTTCAAAGACTTAATATACAATTATACATTTAAATTTTGGCTGATATCAGTTCATTCACCCTAAATTAATCTACTCCAAACCGATTACAGCATATAATGTAAAGTACAATCATTCTGCTATTGCGAGAGTCAACATGGCGTCCGCTATCGAACCCGTATCCTCCGTCACTGCGGACGAGCGCGCCCACTGGCACAAACGCCACGCCTCCTTACGCTTGCCCCCGTTGCCTGAAGACTTGTAGTGACCTAGCAGGTTATTCGTCGCCTACAGAAAAACCAACAGAGTTAAGTTTGTACAAAATCAAAATATATTTATTCAATACTAATAATAATAAAATAATAAATCCACTGACATTCACACAGCGCCATCTAGCCCCATGTTAAGCGTGAAGCCTGTATTATGGGTACTAAACACGGATAACATACTTATATACATTTTTTTTGTAAATACATACATGTTATACATAGAAACACCCAGACCATTACAAACAGACATGTATGCACACAAATGTTTGTACTATGAACAACCGACGCTCCAAACTGGTATAACATGTTTAAACTAATGTATGCATACACGATGTTCAGAACGTTTGACGACCCATCTGGTGTAATGGTTGAGACGTCGGCTGTTACGCCAAGGGTTCCGGGTTCGATCTACGGGCAGTATACATTTGTGTGCATGACCATGTCTGTTTGTATTGGTCTGGTGTTTTCTATGTATAATATGTATGTATTTACAAATATATATATATATACAAGTATGCTTATCCGTTGTTTAGTTCCCATACTACAGGCTTCACGCTTAACTTAGGGCTAGATGACGCTGTGTGAATTTCAGTAGATATTTAAAAAATCTTACCAAGAACAGTCCAAGCTTTGCTCTCAAATTGTTCGGGTTGAGCTTTAATGCTTGACAATAGTAGGATTTCGCCAATTCCATATTTTCAACACCACCCTGTAAATATACATTGAGATAAATTATTCGGCCGGGGTATAATTAAAATACTCAATACTTTATTGTAAAATAACACACAGACCATTGGTTTCCTTTTATGACTTGCATTATATTTGAAACTATCTGAAAAACAGTTTCTAATCTTATGCCGACAGACAAACATACACACTACTCATCTCTTATGATTAAGATTAAAATTAAATATAACATTTGAAAATCTGTTATCCTGGAAAATAGTCTCCCAAGATACAAGCTTTGCTTAGTTTGGAAACCCCTGAAAATTACGTGATTATTAAATACAAAAAAGGATGTAAAGTAAGCTTATTTCTAACTTAGCTTTTTAAGTCTGTTGCAATAAAAAGATTTTTCTTTATCTATTCATAATTGCTTTACTTATAACAAACAAATTTCGGTTATAATCCCTTTAAGTACAAGAGTACCTGTAGTAGGAAGTTCCGCCCTTCCGTTCCACCTATACATCAAGGTCGTGTAAGAAACGCACAAGGCCAATATTATAACTAGAAAAAGTGTGTGTGTGTGCATTGTGTGCTTGTGTGTGCGTATGAATGTGTGTGTGTGTGTGTGTATGACTGTGTGTGTGTGTGTGTATGACTGTGCGTGTGTATGTGTCACCTGTGATTTAAAATTTCGTCCGTGAATGTGTATAACTATTTATTGACTATGTATTAAATAAAATATCAGACTGACCATGGTATACCGTATATCGGCCAACCTCTGGTGAGCCAGATGGCTGTGCGGCTGGTGAAGCAGCAACTCTTCAGCGCAGAAGGCGGCGCGCGAGTATTCACCCGAGCGGCCGTACAGCGAACACAACTCTTGCCACGCTTCCACGTCTGACATGAACCTGCAGATAAACCATTAGCCTATAACGTAGACAGATCATAGGCCTTCGACACAGCATGGGCGTCAGACGATGTGATGTAATCTCCGGGCAGTACAAATATTTGTTTGTATTGTATTGGCAGCTTCTTATATCATCATCATCATCAGCTCATTATACGTCCCCACTGAGGGGCACAAGCCTACCCGTACGCGAGTGCATTCCTTAGTCGTCCACGCGGGCCCAGTGCGGATTAGACGACTTCACGTACAACCTTTGAATTACTTCGCAGGCGTGCGCAGGTTTCCTCACGATGTTTTCCTTCACCGTTACAGCGTCAGATAACATTCATTCGTACATGAAAATACATTGGGGTACGTGGCGGGATTTAAATCTGTACTCTCCAGATCGGAAGTCAACGGTCCACACCAATGAGCTATCGACGCTCAAACGCAAATTAATCATTAGCCTCTGTACATCACAGGGCTTCTACTCAGCATGGGCGTGTCGAAGATGTGATGTAAATGGTTGGGAGTAGGCTTTCACACCAAGGTTTCAGGGTTCGAAAAATCAAACATTTCTGTTTGTATTGTACAGATGAAACAAAAAAAAGTATACAACTATGTTTGTCTGTAATTTAGTGACCATCATAGATGACATTGTGAACAGAAATTAATAAACCCACTACATGGGCCCTGTGAAAATTGGTGTGTTTTAAAGGCCATACTAAGATATTAGCGGGGATCAACGCTTCTTGTGCTTATGGAAAAACCTGCGTACGCCTACGAAGAATTCAAAGCTTGTGCGTGAAGTGAAGACCGTTGACTACTAAGGCCTATACACCCTATACGGGTAGGATCGTGCCCATCAGTGCAGACTTATAATGATGATGATGACAGCTGATGATGATGATACAAGAAACGTCTATTGGTCTAGGTTAGGTCTCTCAAAATCTTTTACAAACAGAAATTGTTAAATACTTCGAGAGATTAGATCTCTTATACTGGGTAATTTTACTAGCATTTTTTATGTTTAACAGGGAATCCCAGGATTTTATTGTTGTACCTTTAATTTTATTGAAAAAGATTACTGTGTGTCAAAATTCAAAATTTGGGGTAAAAATTTTTCAAAAATTTCATTACATATTACTTGAACGTCAGGGCAACCAAATAACATCCCATCATTATGTTACAAGTTTTTTTTGTGTTATAAGTGAACAGGACAGTCTGGACGCTCACCTGATGGTAAGTGATTCGCCTGACCGTAACAGAGCGGAATTGATAGAGACCAACAACTGGTAGACAGTTATTATTCTCCATCAATGCCGCTCTGCGACTGTCACCCGAGGCATCAGATGTTAGGTCTCTCATACTGTAATTTCACTAGCTACAGTGCCCTCATCCCGAAACACAAAAGTGCATAACACTCCTGTTTCACCGGACGATATCTGGCACTGCGGTGGTACCTACCTAGACGACTCAGTACCGAGTCTACCACCTAGAGTGTGACTTGACTTACTTCTTTAAATAGTCAACCAGCTCTTTGATAGCTTCTGGTATATTCCCTTGCGCCTTCAAGATGGCTACACGGCGCTTCCGAGCTACAGAGTTCGTCTCGTCGATCATAATGATGTGGTCGAGGATTTCAAGGGCTTCATCATACCTGAAATATTCACATCATAATTTTCAAACTTCTTTTTATAAGTGCACGGGACGGTCAGTGCGCTCACCCGGAGGTAAGTCATACGCCTGACCATGACAGACTCAATGTTGAAGGAAATCAATAAGGTAGTTATGATTTCACCACCAATGTGAAATTGGCAGATATAAGAGACCTAACATCTATTGTCTCTGGTGTTGGGTGCAGTGCGGCATTGATGGAGGATAATAACTGCTTATCAGATGTTGGTTTCCTTCAATGCCGTTCTGTCATGGTCAGGCATATCACTTACTATCAGGTGAGTGTCCTGTCCATCCTGTTCACTTATTGTAACATTAAAAAAAACAAGAATAAAAAATATCCACTCACTCTTCTTCAGCCTCCCGTAGGGCTGCATGGTATCGCATCACACGCAAACTTCCCGGGAACTCTTTAGACAGGTCTATCAGGCACAGCTGAGCTGTCACATAGTCTTTTACATCTAATGATGCATAGAACACTTGCTCCAGTATCAGGTGCTCTGATGGAAAAAATAAACAAAATTGAGTAGATTTCTATGTATGTATAGAAGAGCAACTGCCTCCATGCAGTGGCGTGCACAGAGATTAGGAGTAGGGTATGCAAAGTGAGTGATCTAATCTCAAAAAAAAAAATTTTTTGACAAATTGAGTGTTGATGATGGCAGATTGTCTATGTTTCCAAATCTGTAGAGGAAAATGGGTGAATAAGTGAGTATCATTTTATATGTTGGCGATTTTGCAGTTTGTCTGGACGCACATGGTATGAAATAGAAATTTGAAATGAAATTTCCACTGACATTCACAAAGCACCATCTAGCCCAAAGTTAATGTGAAGCCTGTATTATGGGTACTCAACAACAGATAAATATACTTTAATTATTTTTTTCCTAAATACATACATAGAAAACACCCAGAACATTACAAACAGACATGTTCTTGCACACAAATGTTTGTACTGCCCAGGGATCGAACCCTTGGTGTTGCAGCCTACTTCTCAACCGCAACACTAAATGGGTCGTCAAATGTAGCATGCACTGCTTATTTGCATATATGGNGTTTCTGGTAAAACGTACAGTAGTACTTTGCCAACTGTCAAGTATATCCGTAAATGATTTATGAATAATAGATGACAATAAACATAGAAAATTATCATCATCAGCTCATTAAATGTCCCTACCGAGGGCCCCGAGCCTACACGTACGCGAGTGTATAGGCCTTAGTCGTCCACGCGGGCCCAGTACAGGTTGGCCGACTTCACGCAAAACCTTTGAATCTCTTCGCATAACGGACAATCTGTTCTCATACAGTGTTTACTGACCCACTTATGACGTCATTCGTTGCGTAAACTCAGTATTGGCGCGCTTCCGCCATTTGAGGTCTCTTCTATGGCTTGTTTTAATGTTTACATAATGAAGTTCATAAAAGCGTTAGTAGGCTTATTGTGGACTATCGCCTTCCGATCTGGAGGATGCAGGCTCAAATGCTTATCAAATTTTTAGAGATATTTAAGGAGTCAAATCTCATCGAATCTTACTTTGAGGGAGGCATCTCAGCAAATATCACGTAAGAGACCAATGATTTTCTGTATACTATGGTAGATACCCCATCCATGCCTCATAAACGAACGAGTGCCGAAGAGAGCACAGTTTGTACTCTTTTGTTTAGGTAAATGTACGCTCGAAATATGTGTATGTGTGCTGTCACTGCATTCGGAACACTTTTTTCGATTGTTTTGTGAGCATATCACGAATCCATACTTTTTTACATCATTGTAAGAGACCCACATTTTGTAAAATCTTACGTGAGATTGGGGGATGGGGAGTGATAATTTATGGACGCCCCCTTACGGTGAAGGAAAATATCGTGAAAAGAAAGAGATGAAGAAGGAAAAGCTCTCAAAATATTAATAAGATATGACGCATTTGGTGTTGCGGTTGAGAGGTCGGCCGCAACACCAAGGGTTCCGGGTTCGATCCCCGGGCATGTACAACCATTTGTGTGCATGAACATGTCTGTTTGTAATGGTCTGGGTGTTTTCTATGTATAGTATGTATGTATTTACAAAAAAATTATATATGTATGCTTATCCGTTGTTTAGTACCCATAATACAGGCTTCACGCTTAACTTGGGACTAGATGGAGCTGTGTGAATGTCAGTAGATATTTATTTATGTCGTTTAGGAACGTTTTAAAAATACATAATTGTGTCACAGATAATATTTCATACTAAGGTCAAATTTATAGATTATAGCCGACCCCGTTTATCGTACGTTACGAAACCTTGTGATACGTTACGTATTCCGAATAACAAATTAAATACATATTTATATCCATCGAAATTCAAATGCGCCATCTAATTTAACCAAGGAGCTTTACTACATATCGCTTTCATATTATAGACGCACAATTCGAAAAACATGATTGTTGGGAAAACGCGTTTGAAGATTCTTGAGCGCTTCTGTTCTCACAAAATCGGTCATAAATAAATTAAAACATTAATTGCAAATAATAGAATATAATAAGAGTATGTCCGTTAGTCATGAATTACTTATCGGATATTAAGTTTATCTCAGTATTATTAAAACGACACACTTTACTTAGCAATGTGAAAATAGCACAAAATTAGTTTTCGCGGCTTCATTGCTCGTTCTGACTCTTTTTATCAAGAGCGTCATGTAGATGTGTTGATTTTGGGCCCATACATTAAGTAAAACTCAAAAAACGCAAATTTTTAAATGTGCCCTGTAGTATGAATGGTGCGATATATAGGTACTAAACAACAAACATATATTTTTTGAAAATACATACTATGCACATAGTAACACCCAGACTAAATGGTTGTACTGCCCGGAGATCGAACCTTGTACCCTTAGTGTAATAGCAGACTTGTAAGCCATTACACCACATGGTTAAATATTTATAATATTAATATCTTAATGTTATTATTAGTGACCTTTCTTCCTATTCCCTGTAGTCTTACCAATTGAAGTACTGCGAATTCACTTTTCAAAAGACTTAAAATTCCCAGTACCTACTCTCACCGCGTATTCTTGGACTACTAGGAATTTTATTCCCAATAAGACCTTTTGGAAATTTGTGACAAAGTCAAAGTCAAAATTTGTCGAGCAAGTCGAGCGCGAAGCAAACACTGCCGTACCATCCTTTACAGGATCCATTTCGCATTTTCAGGCCCCGATTTGAGAACCTTTGGATAATACAGAGTAATTTTCGTCATCTAGTAAGATATAATAACTTACTTTAAATCCAAAATTTCAAGTCTGTAGGTCATTTAGTTCCGACGTTAAGCGAAAGCAAAGTTTCGCATTTTCGACAGACACTCACTCACTCACTCATGATCATCAAAATAGAACTAGTACTTCCCATTAACTCAGAAAGCTGAAATTCGGTACAGAGTTAGGGTTTAATGGCTACATAAAGGGAAAACTATGAAAACTTCGAAAATCGAAGATCTGGAGTACCTGGTGACCCTGCTTAGATAACAAAAGAGCCCAGCCAAACTATAAGAGATTGACATACCGCCTTTAAACAATATATATTTAACATGGTGGGCCGCTTCATCCGATGTCAAAAATCGGGGGCACTGTAGTGCCCCCGCCAAGTCGAGCGCGCTAGACCAATACAAACAGACATGTTGGTGCACACAAATATTTGTAGGTACTGCCGGGGATCGAACCCGGAACCCTTGGTGTAGTAGCCGACGTTTCAACCATTACACCCAATGGGTCGTCTAATATTCCTTTCAAGTTTCTACAAAAAGAAGTAAAATCCCACCAAAAACATTCTGTAAAAAATCTAGCCAAGTCTCGATGGAGCTGCTTGATTATCTCTAAAAAGTAATGAAATCAAGACAAAGACGTGCCAAGTCTAAGGTTCCTTACTGCAATAATTAATTATTATGGTTAATGTTGTGTGACTTGGCCGTTGAACATCCTTTATACGTTAGTGGCTTTATCAAGCCTACAATCGATGGGCTATTGAATCACCGTTTTCCAAGTGGCAAATTTGTACCGTCAATGGGTAGCGGTTCTGGCGACAGATTGGTGCAATGGTGTCATGAAGCACCTAGTTTTGTATCCTTGTGTACTCTTCAACGGCCAAGTCACACAACATCAACCATAATAATTAATTAATTGCAGTAAGGAACCTTAGACTTGGCACGTCTTTGTCTTGATTTCATTACTTTTTAGAGATAATCAAGCAGCTCCATCGAGACATGGCTAGATTTTTTACAGAATGTTTTTGGTGGTTCATTTAATCAGATTAGGCTTACAAAAAGCACTTATGAACGTCAAAAAGAATACAAAAAATACATTTAAAATACCAAAGTAAAGCACAATAATGAATTTTGATATTTGGAAAAAAGCGCTTCGGCGTTTTGGCCTGTTTGACCAGTTGACTTAACAGTAAAATAAAACTACAAAGAGTCCTACTTTTAACTTTTTTACGAATCTAGACTTATTGTTGTTGATAAATACTGTAAATATAATAATAAATATCCACTGACATTCACACAGCGCCATCTTGCCCCAAGTTAAGGGTGAAGCTTGTAGTATGGGTACCTACTAACAACGGATAAACATACTTATATACTTTTTCTTTTAAATACATACATATTATACATAGAAAACACCCAGACCAATACAAACAGACATGTTCATGCACACAAATGTTTGTAGGGAATGCTACATTGGGGATCGAACCTGGAACCCTTGGTGTAGTAGTCGACGTCTCATCCATTACACCAAATGGGTCGTCAAAAAAGTATATTGATAAATTTACATAGTGAATTTGATTCTATGAACCAAGATTTTTTATGTTATGAGTGTACAGGACGATCAATACGCTCGCCTGATGGTAAGTGATACGCCAGACCATGACAGAGCGGCATTGAAGGAGACCAACAACTGATAGACATTATTATCTATCAATGCCGCACTGCGCCCGTCACCCGAGACAACAGATGTTAGGTCTCTCATCCCGGTAATTCACTAGCTACAGTGCCTCATCCCGAACACAAAAGTGCATAACACTCGTGTTTCCCGGGGACGATATCTGGTACTACGGTGGTACCTAGTCTGGTATCGAGTCTACCACCTAGTAAACAATTGTTTCATAGAAATCCCTGTCTCTAATTAATAATTACCAAACTACAAACGACTAATATAAGAATAATTATAAGTAATATTGGATATCAACCTAACAGCCTATAGTCACTCCCCAGGGCAAAGGCCTTTCCAAAAATAATATAACCAAGATTCGGCCGAATCGCGGGCACTAAATTACTGTTTAGGAGTCGAAGTGGTCGCCATGACCGAAAACGGTCGGATCATTCATTCATTCATTCACTAAATTACAAATTCTAATTCGACAATGCTTTTAATCTACAAATATAAGGTCATACTAATTGTTATAAAAAATAGATTAAATGTTTCATAATATGTCATTGGTAAATAAACAGTGTTGTTTTACAGAAAATATTAAAATTAGGCTTTTTTTACGGTGAAGGAAAAACATCGTGAGGAAACCTTCATGCACGCCGGCGATGAGATTCGAAGGTTGTGTGTGAAGTCGTCCGCACCGCACTGGGCCCGCGTGGACGACTAAGGCCTAATCACCCTATACGGGTAGGCTCGTGCCCCTCGTTTAATGAGCTGATGATGATGAGTCTTTATTTTGTACTTTTAGATAAATTAGAAAAAGTAAACTTGCAACTAATGACAAAAAGTTTGTCCAAAAAAATAAAGCAAACCAGCATCTTTTTATTTGGATGTTTTCTAAACAAATATATAAAAAAACCTTTTTACCCAACCTATAAGTTTTGTTCTCAATACCTTAGTATAAATCCCTAAAATTCACCATTGATTTTTACTAAGGTCATTCACATTCAACCACGTGGTCGCCACGCGGTTTTTGAATCAACTCCATATTTTAGAAACTTATACCATAGTAGGCACCTGCATTAAAGCTCGTCATTGGTGAAGAAATGAATCATCAATCGATATATTCAGGGATTTCCCAAGTATCATGGCTTTGGAGAGATCGGGCAATAACCCAGCACGGGGGCACAATGCGGTTGTGCGTGTAAAGACTACCATACTAAGATAGCTGAGATGAACGATTTGACATGCCTTACTAAGTAATAATAATAATAAAAAAAATTATTGCTTCTTCAAGTCACAATTTCAACATGTGGTCCTTATTAGCTACTTACAATACACAATTTATTTTTGTACCTTTATTGTGAAGCAATTGGATGTGGCTCAGCTAATGTTGATAAATATGGTACTAGTACCTATTTACAACGCTGCTTTTCAGCCAACTCCACGTCTCTTCAGGTGTTACACGAGGTTAGTGATATGAGGGCCAACTACATTAATGGTATTATCATGACAATGAGACAGTGAGTGATGTAGAAACTAAATTGTAGCTTGATAATAATTTTGAAAAATAGGTTGTATTAAGTTTATACAGTTAAAAAAGATGCAGTTACTAGCACATTTATGGGTGACGTGTGTTTTGTGTTTGCGCACGTACATAATTATCATTAATTTCGGTGATCAGGTGATTCAATGAAATGTCCTAAGCAAAGTAGAATCAATCGCACGTTTCCACGCGGGATTCGAACCTACAACCTCTAGCGCAGCAATCTAAGCCGAACGCTGTGCCTTATCGATACCTGAAAAATATTTGTCTTCGAAAAGGCGCTCCTGACTTACTAAGGCCTAATCTCCCTATACGGGTAGGCTCGTGCCCCTCGGTGGGGACGTTTAATGAGCTGATGATGATATGTCTGACTAAAAGTATATTTAGTTCACCTGGATGAATTAAGTTTACTGCCAAATTTAGGGATTAAGTAAGTAAAGGGGTTCAGGGGAGTCTGTTTTGTCGACATAAATAACCGTGCGCCTACTCATCCGGGCCCACTGAAAATCGGCGTCAGGGTCCGCTCATAGGGGGCCCTGGCTTATGCTGAGGGAGTCCGTTTAGTCTAGACGTCGTAGCACGCCACATATTTATTAATCATAAGTTTTTAGTAAAATTGTATATATATGGTTTATTTCTCACATTAATTAGTTGTAATATGCGATGTTTAGATTTAATAAATGCCTTCTTTCTTTCTTTCTTTCAAATATTTTTCAGGTATCTCTAAGGCACAGCATTCGGCCTAGATTGCAGCGCTAGAGGTTGTAAAAATATATTTTTCGATTTAGATTACAAAAAGATAGACTCAACAATCAACAACGCAAGGCGAATCACGCAGGCCTACTTATCCAATACAGTTATATCTAACAAAGTTGTGAATCACCACTGGTACTTACATAAAACACGTGGTTAAAACATAACCTTATCCAGAAATTTAACAATGAATATGGAATGTGATTGTGAATCAAGTGATCTTTCTCCAATTTTAACAAGAATTTAGGAATATAATGGAAAAAGATTGTTAAAACACTATGGCAAAGTTGAGATTTGTTAAGCGTGAGTTGAGGTTGATAATTATAGCTAATTGGAACACTAAAATAGCACGCTATTAGAAAACGTCATAAAATATATATTAGAAAATGTACTGATACTGGATTGGTCCAAAACACTAAGCATAACATTGAAGGAGACCAACAACTGATAAACAGTTATTCTCCATCAATGCCGCACTGCGCCCGACAACCGAGACAACAGATGTTAGGTGTCTTTATACCTGGGTAATTTCACTAGCTACAGTGCCCTGATCGCGAAACAAAAGTACATAAGGTAGCGAGGTTGAGGCATAGTACTATTATCTTCAGAGTTACAGTAAAAAGCTAAGAGCGCCATTAACTTCAACTCTTATGCAGTCCATAAGTAATAAAGTACATTGTGGGCCACATACCGGACGAAGCAATGCTCTCCAGAATCTTGGAGAGATCTTATTAGATCCCAAGTTCTTAGAGGATTTCTTGGTGCAGCTGGGCTCCAGCCAAGCAATATGGCGTTAAACCCTTTGACGCAAAAGAGTAAGAGGTCTTCCACATTGTGGCTTATAGACTTATAATGCAGTCTTTTCTCAACCTGCCTCCAACAATTATCTTCATGTTGCCTATAATAAAGTAAAAAAAGTACTACTAGAAGCTAGAGAAGTAGTTCAGGACTGCGCCAAGTGGCATCCTATTATCTCTGCTTACCCCTTTGGGAACAAGGCGTGAGCTTTTTTATTAATTTGCACTTCTAGAATAAAATCAGCAAAATATTCACTTTAAAATACCTGTGTTACACTAACTTAAGGATGACTGAACGGATTTGAATGAATATTGGCGAAGAGATATCCCCAAACCAGGCAGACAAGAGATACTTTTCATCCATTCCTGTAATACGTAGTTTAGTTCGTAGGATAAAACGTAGTACATATAACCAAATCAAAAATGTCCTCCTGAATTTTGTTTCTAGCTTTGTAAGAAGATTGCCCGGGTGAGTTAGTTCCTAATAATGTTATTTGTAGGTAAATTACAATACTATTATTATTAACGTTACAAATACTGAAGTTTCTTTTTAAATCTTTGTTAGGATTCCTTAATTCTCAAACATCCAGCTGTTAATTTCGATTCTGACAATCTAGCTAAGATGTTACCTGTAAAAGATTTATTTGAATAAAGATATTTTTAAGTTGAAGACTTCCCTTACCACATCGCTGCAATCTTCTTTCTTGGTTCTTCTTTTTTCAGCAGTCCTATTCTTCTCACACTTCTTATTCAGTAGTCTTCTTGTTTTAAATATTTTCCTTGCACCAACCTTCAACACTGACATTTTCAATGCTCATATTGTATTTTCTTCACAAACTTTGTCTTGTTCTCTCCCTTAGTGATCTTGCTTAATCTTTCTTCACCAAGCTTCAACATTGGCATTGTTTACTCCACTCCAGAGAGTGGAGACATGACTTATTGTTGTGGAAACCATAGAACCATTTGTCGGACTCTGAAGAGTCCTGGGATGGGACAGGATAGAAGGATGGGCCAGGGTGGGAACGGGGAACGCTGCGGACAGTCCTGAGGGCGGCGACAGGCCGCCGCCCCCTCACCATCTTCACTTAAAAGTAACTATACAAACTAATTATAAAAACTTGTAAAATTCTCATATTTCTCATTTTTTTTTGTACATCACAGAAGCTCCACTTAGGCACTGGCCGCAGCTGAGATCAATATACTCTCTGTACAAACGTATATAATCTTCAATCTTTAACAGTCGGCCTTTAGAATAACCGTATCGTAAGATTTTTAGTCTAAAACTAGAATTATGTACGTCCCGCCACCGCCATCTTACAAATTTATTTTTTTTAAAGCTCTGTCGCCGGCGAGGTCGCGGCTCGTGGTGCAAGCCTCATGAGTACCTCTCGCCGAGCGGGGCGGGACGTCGACAAATAAAATACATTGGTCTCGATAAATAAAACGATACGACTAGGGGGCCGAAGCCCGAGCCCGGCGCGGCGTAACTCGCCTCTACACTAATACAAAATATAATAAAACGCGTCATTCATCAAAAGAAATGCAACGTCGTGCGCTCGCACCGGCAAGGTCCGGCCATACCAGCAATAATAATACGAGTGGCGGCGCGCGGCGCCCGCCTCGCCTCCGCTTTTTTAACAAATTTTCAAAAATTAAGTAGTTAATACATCAGTCGAATTCCAAGTCAACATTCTATCGAAGGGTAGCGGGCGCGAGGCGGGCGTGTGGCGCCGGCCGCTTGCGGCTGCGAGCCGGCGAGGCCGGGGCGCCGGGCTCGGCCGCGGCCCGCCCTCGCCGCCTCCTCCTCCTTCTTTTTTTGTGTTTTTCTCATTTTTAAATCGGAGGGCTCCGAGGCGGCGACGGCGGGCCGAGGCCGTCTGCTCTTACCTACTAAAATTTTCACAAAATAATACCTAACGCCGGAATTTTGTCGACGCCGGGACGGCGCCGCGGGGGGATAAGCGCAAGCTCAACATTTACAATCTTGAATTTGGTGCCGCGGCGGCGTCCCGGGCGCGATTCTTGACGCGCATCGCGTTGAAATAAAAAACTTAGCACGATAGAGGACGGGGGCGCGGCCCGTGAGTGCGGGTCGCGTCCCCGCGGCACTAACACTAGCACTAGAGTCCGTAGGGTCGGGGGCGGCGGAGGCCTACGCGGTGACGTTGAGGATGATCTTGAGCGAGTGCGCGCGGTCGGGCTCGGGCCGGCAGCGGCCGTCGCGGCGCCAGTGCGTGGGCGGCGGCGGCAGCGCGGCGGCGGCGGGCGCGGCGCCCCACTTGCTGCCGGCGAAGCGCCGCGGGCCCAGCGGGGGGCCCGGGGCCCGCGCCGCGCGCCTGCGCCCTCGCACCACCTGCGCCGGGCTGTTCATGCTTCCTTCCTCCCCAAGGCGCTTCTCACACGGTTCACTTATCACTTTAGCGGGGCGCGACGGAGCAGAGCGCACGATAAATTGATCACAAAATGGACGCCTCGATTCACGGACTCTCTCGATGTTGAATTCCAGTACCGCCGTTACTCGGCCTCGAATCGCTGTCGATCTACGGATGACACGTCGAAACACTGCGATCGCTTCACTTTCACGACTTCGAGTCGGCGGTCGCGCTGCTAGCTCCGGTGATAATCGATTTTTAGTAGAACATAATACGGACGACACCTCTCCATTATTCACACCTTCACCTCTCGATTTCGACTGCGTGACGTAGCGCCGGGCAGGAGTATTTATACCGCAATGGCGGCTGCGCAGTGAACCTGCGCGGTGGGGATATAAAGCCAGCTACGCATGGTATTTTAGATTCCTATTAATAGTATTATTTTATTAAATACGTCGTAAAGTGTAACTTTTCGCAATCTATTAGATAATTACATTATTCTTTTAAAGAAACAAAATGTAACTTTATAACATATAAATTTTGTTATAAAAAAATAGAAATGTAATTATACAGTACATTTATGATCAAGATATATACTATACGATAATGTGTTGCTAAAAGCCCTAATTTTATTTTAAGAAATGAGTTATCTGGCTCGTATAATTAATATTTACTTACATTTTTTACAATATCACATATTTGGATGAGATGTTATTTTTTTGTTTACATGAAGTAATTTTAAATTAAACACATATATTTCCTTAGTGTGTTTTGTTCCTGTTTCTACATCTGTAGATCTCTAATTAAACATTTTATTTATGAAAGAGAAGCATTAAAAATTATTCAGTTTAAAACATTAATATTAAAAATATATTTTGGGTTTTTTACGTTTAATATATTTATTAAGTAAAGTTTTTATTTGTCTTTTATTTGGCTTTATTATTATTGTTAATATCTCATAATCTTTTTTTTATTATTCTGATATTGATATAAATTTGTTATAATGCTCCATAAATATAATAAAGATTGAATGGATAAAAATATATTTGAAATAATATACACGTGATAACTAAACCATAAAGTAGTTCGATTAAAAAATAACACGCAAAATCATAATTATATCGTGTTCTTTTTCACTAATTGTGATCGGGGTTTATTACAGCAAAATATTTAGGTGAATAGAAAGAAAAGGCAATTCTTTCACGAAAAGAACCTAATCTATTATTTGTTGCAAGGTTTTTAACGGAACAATAACTTTTTTACCGGCTTCATTTATTCCAATCATTTTATTAACACATGAAATTATATTTTCTTATTATTCTTACTTAAATGTTTAAGATTGGGTTTCATCACGATCAGACAACAACACGTCTAAGAAAATGTTAAATAACAGTTGTATTAATTATAATAATTAATGATGATGTAACTGTCGGTACAAAAGCAGTATGGCACAGAATTTAATGAATTCTTAATGGATTTTTTAATTCAATATTAGTCGTTACTCATTTTCTTCTTCGCCGTCTTTATTGTACACTGAACGAAGTAATTACTAAAAGCCATTAGAGGTTCAGGAAAATATTGTTCCTCTATTATAATCACAGAATACTTTTTTAATGATCTTATATTTTATCGCATATTTATTGTGTCACTAATAAAGTTCAGTTCAGCGGCTGAAATAAATAACAAATTTTACAGATTATTCTCGTTACCGAATTTGTAAGATTCACATTTGTTAATCGTAGGGAAATTTATTTAGTTGCAAAACAATTGCAGTCAGTATCTAAATGACCCGAGATATATATTATTTATACTGATCTTATATTAATAATTACATCGGGTTATGGTCCAAAATCCCAGTAATAAATGTAAATCCAGTAGTAAACTTTATTTCTTTAATAGCCATAATTATTCATACCAAACATTTGTTTGACAAAGAGTTTTTAAACATGGGTCATTTTCAGAAAGTGTTGTTTGTTCATTATGATAAACCAGTATCGAAAACAGTTGTATTCATTAAAATTTGAATCCTATGCGTTGCAAGCTTTATATCGAGCGGCGCAGGGCCGATCGACGCTAGGCATGTTGAAAAAAAAACTCCTACGAAAACAAGGAGGTTGAATCATACCCGACCAATTTATATAGTGCACATATACAAAGATTGTGCGTATGACTGCGCACCGACTGGATTTAGTAGCGTTATAACAGAAAACATGGCTCCTATGGCTATGTTATTTTGGTTTCATGTTTATGATAAGGTTTTGTTTGTTTTTGTAACAGCTTCGTTACAAAAATATTAACGGGAATTATAAAATAGTTATTACATTAGTATAATCTAACGATTAAATACTGCGTAATTGTATATTAGTCCAATGACTAATTAAAATCGTACTAGAATCGAATTGGATTTAGCTGTATGGAAAGTAAGAAAGAAAGAAACATTTTCTAAGGAAACATGCTTACTACATTTCAAGACATTATTATTATTATGCAGTTATAATCCTGAATACAGTTGTAATACAGGGTCTAAAAATGTTTGGTCCACCATTCCTACATTTAACGAGCAATAAAGAATTGAGTATCGAGTTTTAGATAGATATTATTAGATCAAAAACTACTGTTAGCGCAGTCAGATCCATTCTAAAAATCCATTCAAAATACCAGTCTTTAGAAGGGGGACTTACAATTGTCTGATATAATATTTCAAAGACTTTCTAAACGGCGTAGGTACTAAACGAAAGGGTTTCAAGTTGATTAAAATTGTTCGGCACTTGGTAAGTACCTAATCGACAATCGTAGACCAAAGTAGTTAGTAGCGGGATACTGTGTAAATTGCCTGCCATGGGTACCAAAATCTTGCCTATATATTTGACTAATGCGGGGACCACAGTAACGGCTAACGTCTAGATAATTTTTAACCATTTAATACGTTAAAACTGCCAAATTTTCGTGTAGACTGGTGGCTACACTTGAAAGTAATGCCCATAATAGACATGATCCTGTAATCGTAAGAACTATCTCATAATATTATCACAAATTTGGGTTAAAAACACAGATTTATTTAGTTTATAAATCTGTGGTTAAAAAATAACGATGTCCTAACTCTCAGCTCGAAAACTCATGTTTTATGAATTTTATTTGGCTTCAAAATTTGTGGGTAGGTCCATTTTTAAAGTACATTAAGTGACAAAATATTTAAAACCTAAGGATTACACATACAATTAAAAGCAATTTTTTTTTGCTTGGAAACCATTTTAATCAACGCAAAATGTAATGTAACATTATAATACAAAATTAATAAATCAGCATACTTAATCCAAAGGCGTGACGTCATAACTAAGTAGCCATTTGTATGAAGCGGTTTTGGGAAAGTCCATTAATGTGTTTTTAGAATTGGTAAACCTCTGAGTTTTAATGTTAACGGAGTCATTATTTCACCAATATTTCTATTATTAAGCGGTCCATAGATAAAAAATGTTATCATGCCTATTTCGTGGCATTGCATAGGTAAGGATACAATCATTTACATGCAATTAAATTAATATGTATTGCTTTTAATAATATTATAAGGTGTTGTTACCAAAGGAGGTTCCTTCCTATTTGATATTCTACATCTACCAGGTATGTAGGTACCACAGACATCCGAATAAACAATTAGACTGGACAAGCCGCCAAGTTTATAGGCAGTCCCAGTGTCGCAATTTCTTTTCCGTTCTTACCTGTGAAAAGTAATTCTATTACTTGGTAAATTTACTGATTCATTGCGATGATGGCATTTTACAATTGCACAGGATGGCATTTTGGAAAAAACGGTAATTTCTTCTAATATTCGAGCGTCTTGACTCGTCTCACAGAGCATAAACTGGCAGCCAGTGTATGCTCGTTGAGCTTACATTTGTCGCACTTTAAATGCGGCTTGCCCCATCTCTTATATTGGGAAATCTGTGGTAGGTACTAAGGGTTTAGGCCGTTTAGCTAATATTTATAATATTGAGAATAATAGATATAGAGATCAATAATTTTTTACCACGTGAATATTATATACCTGTGTATGGTATTTATTAATCCTTTGATTTTTGGGTATTATTTTAGTTTTTTGTACACTTAATAATAGAAACGCCGTAAAAACAAAAAAGTTTGCTGTGTTAGCTAAGTCTATGCTTAAGTAGAATGCCTTTTTTATTTTACTTATATTCGAAATAGAGAAAACAATTTTATTGTTTACGGATTTAGGGGATATAAAAACTTTTGTCTGAACATTACTTACCTGGAAAATCAGGATGATTCGTATGTAACATGAATAGTTACATACGAATGTTGATTATTGTCATTTTGTTTAATTCCTAATTCCCCTTAGAATTAGTACCTGAACCACAGATTTCCCAATACAGGAGATGGGGCAAGCCGCGTTTAAAATGCGACAACTGTAAGCTCAACGAGCATACACTGGCTACCAGTTTACGCTCTGTGAGACGAGTCAAGACGCACGAATGAAAGAAATTACAGTTTTTCCAAAATGCCATCCTGTGCAATGTAACATGCCATCATCGCAATGAATCAGTAAATTTACTAAGAAATATAATATCTTTTCACAGGTAAGAACCGAAAAGAAATTGCGACACTGGGACTGCCTATAAACTTGGCGGCTTGTCCAGTCTAATGTATATTCTGATGTCTGTGACCTGAACAATAGATAATTATTTTCGACGATTTCTAAATCAGACCTTTTTGTCTAACATAAAGCTTTTTTTGTGGCTATATGGGGGGAACAGAAAACTTGCAGAGAAAGAAATTACTCGATGGGGTACCTACTGTGACTTGAGATTCCTACGTCACAGGATAGCAACAGAATTGTGACCGTTGCGTTCATGCATAATCCACAGCAGCTACTACAATCAATAGGGCTGTCTTGTTTGCATACTTATTATTATTCAATTATTTATTCACTTCAATTTGTAACTTATTAAACAGCAGATGTTATTGATCCAAACTTTCCTTTTGAAGGCTAAAATGATATCATAAAGTACATAGTTTAGTGTCATAATAATTTAATTATAAAAATATTATAAAAAAATCAATACATTTTTTAATATTATTATTATCATTGTGCCGTGCTTATGACATAAAAAAAGTTTAAAGCAAAATGGCGACTTGGCGACAGACCTAGAAAATGGCGACTGTTGATTGAGCTTCACCTCTCGCACCCTAACACCCCATGATGTCATTCACCCCAGGGCCGGTGTTGAGCAGACCCCCATCATACGATCCCTTTTGTATAAAATCCAACGATAGGGTGTTCATTGTGTTTGTCGACTTTGCATTAAATTTTAACAATGTTTAATACATGAGAGTTATTTCGTTTACAAGTAACTGTCGCATATTGTGAGTGATTCAACTGACATTCAAATTAAATTGACAAATTTTATCGTAAAAGTGTAAAATGCCCTCCTTTCTCCAAGTTGCTGTACCCGACAGGGTCCATAATCTATACTAATATATAAAGCTGAAGAGTTTGTTTGTTTGTTTGAACGCGCTAATCTCAGGAACTACTGGTTCGATTTGAATAATTCTTTCAGTGTTAGATAGCTTATTTATCGAGGAAGGCTATAGGCTATATATCATCACGCTACGAGTAATAGAAGCGGACAGTTATGAAAATGTTTCAAAATCGGGGGTATTTTTCATACTTGGAGCTTCCGCTGCGTACGCTGCGTAAACGGTTAAAGTTACACAAAAGTCATGTATGAGAGTATTGTTCTCCTTTTAAAGGTCTACAAAAAAGTCCGCGACAGCATATGTCTATCTTTTAAGGTTAGCTCACTATAACATATTCTTTGCTAATAAAAAATTCTGAAATTGACCCGAAACCTTTAAAGTTGAGGGAGGGGAAATCCATGTTAGTGATAAATGAAAGTACCGTGTTATCCCGAATTTAATGCGAGCGAAGCCGCGGGAAAGCTAGTGTACCAATATAAATAAAATTGTCAACGTATAACCATTGTGGAATAGCAATAAATGATTGATTGATTGGTTGTTCCAAAAGAAAATATTGTTACCTCTAGCACAGATAAATAATATATTCTATACTTCTAGGTTCATTTGGCGTAACCACCAAAACACGACTATTCAGGATGGCTAAGAACGAAATTTAAATTTGAGATATATATTTTTTTTGTTTTTTGCACTATAAACACAATACTTATACCAAATATCTTATTTTTTTTGTGCTCCAAAACCTCGTGAAATAATATTACTGTACAAAGTGTACAGTTACTTAGACGCAGTATAATTATAGGTATTTAGACGACCTATGTGGTGTAATGCTTGAGACATCGGCTATTACAACAAGGGTTCCGGGTTCGATCCCCGGGCAGTACAAACATTTCCAGGCACGAACATTGATTTAAATATACCACCTCAATGGGTATGACCATGTCCGTTTGTATTGGTGTGGATGTTTTCTATGTATAATATTATGTATGCATTTATAAAAATAAAATTTCGAGTTTTGAAATCTAGCTAGAATCTAATATACAACATTATACTAAACCATCAAATTCTTATACGACACCCACAGCCGAAATTCCAAAAACAATAAAAAAAAACAATCATCTGCTCAAAGAAACCTGTTCGGTTGTCGGTAAAAAAAAAATACGGCTGCATAACAGCTGATGCCTCCGGCTGTTTTTTATCTGTCATCCCTTTCGTTGGGGGCGGTGGGAGCGAGAGGTCCGAGGGATATGGAGGTTTTGTTTACGTTTTGGAATGTCGGCCATTTTGAACGCACCGGTATCCTGTGTGAATCGAAATCGATTTTGGTATACCTTTGTTCATGTCAGTTTAAAATCTATACTAATATTATGATATTAAATATAATTAATAATAAAATGGAAAAAAGTTTGGAAATGGAAATCTCTGGATGATTTTGTCGTAACTTCAGCGCCGATCTTCAATTTTTTTTGGATGGGCAAAAATTTAGAAATGCCGCCCCCGCCCTCTTTTATTTATTTTTACCTTTATCATCCTATATTATTTCACTAATTTATATAATAGGTCCTCAAATTGATTGACATTTGGACAAAGCTGCAACTTTTTACGCAGCTGTGATCAGTTTCAGAGATATTACATCTCCTTGTCTTACTCCTCGGTGCCAATGATAAGCCAATGGTAAGCTCTTCATGTACTCGGCCTGACATAGTAGCGCTCTCGTACAAACATCTCAACAATTCGATATAGCAGTAGTCAAGTCAGGCACCGTTGGAGGGAATGAAACACAGCCCAAGTCTCGATCGAATCGAAGGCTTTCTCATAGTCCACAAACGCCAAACATAATGGTCAGTTATACTCTCCGCTCTTCTGTATAACCTGCCACAGCGTATGTAATATGTAGTCTATGGTGCTGAAGCCTTTGAGGAACCCGGCTTGTTCGGAGGGCTGGAAATCGTCAAACATATGCGCGAGACGGATCATAATGACTCTGGAGAATAACTTGAAGATGTGGCACAATATCGTAATGGGTCGTTAATTCTTCAATAAGCTTTTAATATCTAAGATAACTCGTAACAGATGTAAAAACGGCAAGATTAGTTTATTTTAGTCATTTTTATAATGTAATGTCGTATGGTCTACCGTTGTGGGGTACGGCTGCCGACATTGATACAATATTTGTGCTACAAAAAGAGCTTTTATCTACAACCTTAGACCACGTGACTCTCTTAAAGAACAGTTCAAAGAAATAAATTTGTTTTTTGTAATGTAATTTTTGTATATTTTTGTCGTTCATAAGTGCTTTTTGTAAGCCTAATTTAAATAAATGAATTTTGACTTTAACTTATCATACCCGGAATATTAGGCTCTCTCCAAGCGGATACGAAAACTCGTTCGCAGAGAATTCTACTATTTCAATACAAGGTTAATTAAGGACCTTATTAAGGAGAACAGGGGGCCCAAAGTTTTCCAAAAACCACTTGGCAGGAGCATTCTGGTGAAGCTTAATATAGCAGATGGCCAACTACTCACATTACGCCAACAGATCCTGGAAGAGGTTGAGAAATTCTATGGATTTGTCGAGCGCTCATCAGTACAGACCGAAGACAGCGAAGATCTACGTGCCCTACTAAGGCACCATTGTACGTAGGATATGCCGGATGTTGACGTTAGCGAAATTAGTGCAGCACTGAAGCAACTGAGAAATGAAAGGGCCCCGTGGGATGACGGTATTACGACAGAACTCCTAAACACCGGTGGACAACCCATCCTTAGGACATTAGGTGAGCTCTTTTAATGCCGTCATCTACCTGGGAACTACACTGGAAGCGTGGTCCACAAGCGTTCATTAAGAAGGGTGATAAAGCTCTCTTGAAGAATTATAGACCGGTAGCGTTTCTGATAAGCGTCGGTGGCGTCCTTCTCCAGATTGTCCAAGAATAAGTTTACTTGGGCTAAAACTTGACCGGCACAATTTCGGAAGGGAAGCTAGTAGGAGGATTCATTTGGGCTGGGCGGCATCAGGCAAGTTACATCAGATCTTCACGTCGACGATTCCGCAACGCTTAAGGACAAAAGTCTTTGAGAAATACGTCCTACCCATACCAACATACGCAGATGAGACATGGACACTGACTGCGGATTGGTTCAGAAATTCAAAGTTACTCAACGAGCGATGGAGCGTGCTATGTTGGGAGACTCTTATACATAAAATCAGAAATGATGTTATCCGCAAAAGAACTAAAATTACCGCATTAGCGAACAGTGTGGGTAATGATGTCGCAGAACCGATGGCCGTTGGAGCAGACGAGTTCTGGAGCGGAGACCGCGTCTTGGCAAGCGTAACGTAGGACGCCCTCCGGCCCGATGGACCGACAACTTGCGAAAAGTCGCTGGTGGAGTCTGGATGAGAAAAACGGAGGACCGGAATATCTGGCGCAAAATGAGACCAATGTCCAACAGTGGACTGCGATAGGTTGAATAGAGAGGGAAAAGGTTTAATCACCTTTCTTGAAGAAGAACACCACCACGCCATTGCTCCTCACCTTTGGTGTCGCACCATCACCGATTCCGGAATTAAAAAGCTTCTGAAGGGTCTTAAGCACTGGCGTGCCCCCTACTTTCAAAAGCTCTGCGGTATATCCGTCGTA
The DNA here is from genome assembly GCA_019425675.1 of Leucinodes orbonalis. NCBI lineage: Eukaryota > Metazoa > Arthropoda > Insecta > Lepidoptera > Crambidae > Leucinodes > Leucinodes orbonalis. The sequence continues at coordinate 33,703 of PQWD01007358.1, forward strand.
GCGGGGGTCTAATAACGCTTAAGCTGTTTCATAACCATCCTAACCTCGGCAAAAAAGCAATGTCATTAAAAAGTTACAATTTATCAATTATTGGTATTGATATTAATCAATTAAGTTCTATAATGAAATAAGACTACTCGCCTCAGCTTTTTCGAAGTCACACTGGATGAAAAAGGCGTTTTATTTCCAATTTATTTTGTATATTTTCTTAAAAAACGTGGTCGCTTGATGCAAGTAAAAGGAGCTTAATTGTTTATTTTTATTTTTTTTTCAATTGTAGCTGTCCATCATGAAAATGATATAGCTTTAAAGCAGCTAAGTTGGCATCAATTAACATAGAGAAATAACTACGTAACTTTGAAATAATACACTGCTGCCCTGTATAGAGATCGACGAGAGAGTTTTCGTATACAGCGTCATTCCTCAGATCGCAGCTGCACCCGCCTGCTGACCGTGATCTGCGGGCGCCTATTTAGAACTATGCAAAAAAATGTAATGGTTCAGTAACATGCCTTACTCCGCGCTCCGGTTATCAGTCGTATTTCTATGGCCATGCACTTGTACTATTATTTATTCCGCGGGCAAGTAAGGTAAATGATGAGTGGTCCATTAGTCGGTTTGCCGCCCCCTGACCGTGCCGCCCGGGGCACGTGCCCCCGTCTGCCCCCCCTAGATCCGGCCCTGCGTAACTTTTACAAGTAGATAGTTAAAAACGAATGGCAGAATATCTCTTTGATTGTATATGAGAAAATGAAATACATTAAATATCTTTACATATAAAGTTTTATAGTTAAGGTGCAATTTTAGCCTTCGTTTGTGGAATTCTAAAACTAGCTACTTATCTCGTCAATCCATACTAATATTATAAATGTGAAAGTATCTCTGTCTGTCTGTCTGTTTGTTACGCTTTCACGCCTAAACTGCTGAACGGATTTTATTGGAACTTGGTATGTTGATAGAAGGTAACCTAGAATAGGTTTTAGGCTACTTTTTGTCGCGTTTTCACCCCCCACTACCCTAAAATGGGGGTTGGAAGTTTGTATGGAACATTCCGCAATTTTTGTAATACGACGCTGTAATTTGGTATGCGGACTATTTGTCAGAAACGAAAAAATATGGCATAATTTTTTTTTTCAAAAATCCATTCTCAAACCCTTCAAATAGGGGAGGAAGTAATTAAAATAATTAAATATATATAGTATACCTATTTACAACTATGACCCATTTCAGATAGTACAAATTGAAAACTAAACATATCATGATCAGGTGAACTTTATGCTCATTTGCCTCCAGTTCAATAAAATACACAAGCAAGAAAAGACTATCGCAGTCCAGGTCTCCCCCATTTTGCGCCAGATATTCCATTTTCACTATCCCACTTCTACCAGCGACAAAATGGTCGAGCGTCGCTACGCTTGCCGAGACGCGGTCTCCACTCCAGAACTCGTCTGCTCCAACGGACAGCAGTTCTGCGACATACGTGACCAGCCCACTGCCACTTCACCTTGATGATCCGGCGAGCTAGTTCTAACTTAGTTCTCATGGATAATAATAGTTTTTAGTTATCTTGAAAAACACAAACTCAGGCAGATATTTCCACAATTTCGAATAAATAAATATCTCCTTGCATCACACAGCGCCATTAAGTCCTTAACTAAGTAATGAATCTGTAATATGGGTACTAAACAAGGAATAAACATACAAACTCATATACGTTGTTATGGTTAATACATACCTATTAATATTACGTGTTTTCGAATTTGCGAAAATATGTGTACTTTATCTGACGCTCTCACGGTGATGGAAAATATCGTGTGAAAACCCAGCGCACGTCGCGAAGAGATTCAACAAAGGTTGTGCGTGAAGTCAGCTGATGTTTGTTGGTGTTGACATTTTAAACATAGAAAACACCCAAACCAATACACACAAATGTTCATGCATACAGATGTTTGTATAGCCAGGGATCGAAACTGGAAGGTGTAAGAGTCGACGTCACTACCAATAACACCACAAAGGTCATCAGAATGTGATTACAAAACGATTTGTACGATAGGAATTTATATTTTTCGGACAGACTTTCCACTGTTCCCGGCCAGATGGCCTATACAGCTTCATCGGGCGAGTGTCGAGAGCAGATGGATCTTAGATTAGAAAAAGTTTATTTAACGAGCCAAGAGCGAACCAGAGTAGGACTCGAATTACGACTTAGGCGTTGTGGAAGGGACTAGAATAATATTTATAGTATTTGGGGTGAAAACCTAGTATATGATTAGGGTGAATATCGAACCGGTACGTGCCAGTAATGCGAGTTAGGGACTGCCAGATGTCTATGCTAGTTTCCCCCGAATGATTTCCCGCGACTGGGGAAAGACGGCAATATCTGTCGTGTAAGGATAGCTATTTTCATCCCCCCCTCCCCATGTTGATGGCGTTTTGTCTAATAAGAAAATCTTTAGGTAGAACAATTTAAGCAATAAATCAATAAATAGTCACCCACATTCAGCTAGGGAAATCTAGCCTTAAACAAAAGGTCATTAACAACGGACAAACATACTTTTATTAAATATAGAAACACCCAGACCAATACAATCATCATTGTTAATGTTTTGAGAAATAACTCATTTATCTTGTGAAAGAAAATTTGCAATATAATGATAAGCACTGACGCACTCGTGTGTGGAGCATTGTGTGCTTTATCAAGCGTAATTACATTGATAAATTTTATAAGTCATTTCCCGTGTTGTTTTAAAAAATCGATAAGATTATGTGGAAACAAATTTGTGTTTCATTATTGCCTATATCGTTCTACCGTAGGCACAGGCTTTGCTGCACATCATCATTAGCTCATTATAACGTCTGTACCGAGGGTCACGAGCAGCCGTATAGGTGTATAGGCCTTAGTCGTCCACGCGGGCCCAGTGCGGGTTGGACACGCACACGCACAACCTTTGGATCTCTCCGCAGGCGTGCGCAGGTTTCCTCACGATGTAATTTCTTCACCACATGCGTCAGATAAACGGACATTACGGGGCTGGGTTTGAACCCTTTAGATTGGAAGGCAACAGTCCACACCAATGAGCCACTCAGCTGTTTTAACGTAACTAAAGGTAAGTAATGGCATGCACTCCATATATGCAAATAATCAGTGCATACCCTGTGCGTCCAGACAACCCAGTAAATCGATAACATATTAAATTATGTGCGTCGGTGGCTCAGTGGTGTGGACTGTCGCCTTCCTACCGGGAGGGCTGAGGTTCAAATCCCGACACGTACCAATGTATTTTCGAATTTTCGAAAAATATATGTACGTTATCCGACGCTCTTACGGTGAAGGAAAACATCGTGAGGAAACCTTCATGCACGCCTGCGAAGAGATTCGAAGGTTGTGTGTGAAGTCGTCCAACCCGCACTGGGCCCGCGTGGACGACTAAGGCCTAATCACCCTATACGGGTAGGCTCGTGCCCCTCGGTGGGGGCGTTTAATGAGCTGATGATGATGATGATTAAATTATTTCAACTTATTCGCCCATTTTAATATACAGATTTGAAATCATATGCGATCTGCTGACATCATCATCATCAGCTCAATAAAATCGTCCCCACCGAGGGGCACGAGCCTACCCGTATAGAGTGATTAGGCCTTAGTCGTCCATGCGAGCCCAGTGCGGGTTGGACGACTTCACGGACCACTGAATCTCACATGAATTCACAGTCGTGCGCAGGTTTCCTCACGATGTTTTTCTTCACCGTAAGAGCGTCGGATAACGTACATACATTTTCGAAAAATCGGAAACACATTAATACGTAGCGGGATTCGAACCTCAGCCCTCCTGGTAGGACGACAACAGTCCACACTATTAAGCCACCGTCGCTCTTGCTGCTGTCATCAACAGCACTCAATTTAACAAAAATGAAAATTATTTATTGTTTTTGCGATTAGTGTCACTCACTTTGCATACCCTACCCAATGATATTCTGTATATATAAAGGTAGATACGCCCTCCGTGCCTCAAAAACGAACCGCCGAAGAGTGTACAGTTTGTACTCTTTTGCTTAGGTAAATGTACGCTCATTCGAAAAATGTGTATGTGTGCTGTCACTGCATTCGGAACACTTTTTTCGATTGTTTTGTGAGCATAACGAATCCATTCTTTTTTACATCATTGACCCTACCCATAATCTCTGTCATATCTCTGCGCACGTCACTAGGTAGGTAGGTATCTCAGGTAGGTATATAGCTATGACTACAATGTAACTCAAAATATCTCGTTTCACTTTTTCAAAGATCAAGTCAATAACCCCACGAACGATAGTGCTATCTCGAATTACATAGATACCAACAATGTAAATAGTTGTACGTTGTATTATATAATGAAGAAAACAAATTTCGTCATATTAGCTTAGCGGATATCATTGTTTAAAATTTGCAATCTGGTTTTATTGTAAACAATAAACATTTTTTCGTGTCACTATCTAGATGTTTGAAATATTTCACAGTGTTCATCATCATCATCATCATCATTACAGCCTAATTATCTCCACTGCTGAACGAAGGCCTCCCCTAATGATTTCCACGCGGACCGATCCCTTGCAGTTGACATTCATCTGCTACCTGCCACCTTAACCAGATCATCCGTCCATCTGGTTGGGGGTCGGCCTACGCTTCGCTTTCCGTTACGTGGACGCCACTCGAGAACCTTTCCGCCCCATCGGCCATCGGTTCTACGCACTATGTGCCCTGCCCAATGCCACTTCAACTTGCTAATCCTCTGGGCTATGTCGGTCACCCTAGTTTCACAGTGTTATTTACTAGAAATTTCAAGAAATAAAAACAGTCTAGCCAATATTGCTCGGTATATTCTAGAAGGTGAGGCAATGGATGCACGACAACTGTTTTAACTACCTATATAGCTTGAATGGAACAGGACTTTTGCCACCTTTAATAATAATAATTTTATTTATTTCAGATAACAAAGATCCATTTACATCAAATTCTTAAGCATTGAGATAAAAGAAAGAAAATAACAACAAAAAGATAAAATAATATAAAAAAAAATAAAATTATAATAATAAGTCTTTATTAAGTAAAAACATTATTGTTTAGTAATATACATAAAATATATAAAAGTTATTGTTTAGTATGTATATAATTTGCATTAATTACGTACACTTATCTGCCCCAATTCCTATGTATTTGATTTCTCCATCCTAAGGTGCCTGGCAATGTTTGGCATTAAGACTACAGAAAGCTGTAAACCATTATTTTTGAAACATAAAATTTTAACACTTCCGTCACTGTACTTATACGAGGTAGGTGTTTGTGAAATGTAATCCTCACTTGTTCCCGAAGTTGTCGGATGCTGTTACTAGGAATCGTCGTGTGGCGATAGATTATGTTTGCATACAGCCAAAACCACATTATTAAATAAAAGTGTGATTGCATGGCGCCCAAGTATTTAACAAGATTCCTCAGAGGTTGCAAAAGCTCAACACCAATTTATTAAAAAACATCTTAAAATGTTTAATAGACAAATGTTACAGCATTGATGACTTTTTAAATGATTCTAATATGAAATTATAATGTTATAATTAATTTAATTTTCAGTAGTATTGAATTTTAATTATGACTTGTTATTTTAATGACATATTCTTTTTAATTCTTAAAAATTGACATATTTCCTATATTAATATTTTACACGCCATTGTTGGCAAAACATTTGGTACCCAATTAACTATTTAAGACGAGCATTCATGTTATATGTTATGTTATGACACATGTTTGAAAAAAATAAATTTCATTTCATTTCATTTCATTTCATTCATTTCATTTCTGGAAGAAATTGCCATGTGCAATAAGGCCGCCCATTGTACTCTCTTTTTCCTTTCTTTTTGTTTTTTTTTTGTGTATTTCAGTGTACAATAAAGAATTAAATAAATAAATATAAATCTTATAAGCTAGTAGCCCTAACAATTTTCCTTATAATAGGGCAATCATTTTTCTGTGCTATGACACACAGGATACTGTTGACGCTGCCCCGCAATCTACCTAACAGCGAAGCAGACTTTTTGCGCATTATCGCAGCAAACCCATCAAATACGGGCTTCACAGCACATCCCGGAGGCGCTACAAAAGCGAGGTAGCCGCAAAAGCACTCTGAATGCGTTATTGTATTGCACTCTCAATGCATTATATGCCCTCTTAGTTGACCCCTAGGGCGCCCGCGTAGAAGGACTGGCAGTACGCTTTAAAAAGTGTTATTTTAACGTCACGACTACATCGAGCAAACCTACGTGCCAACATATTACTTCGGATTGCTAATGCTCTCCGCTCCCTCTCTATGTCCATATCATGTTTCAGGTCTTCTGTGACATAATGGCCCAGGTATTTAAAATGTGACACCCTAGCAAGAGGTGTGTTGTTAAGTTTGATGGTCGGTATATAATTAGGACTTTTATTTGCAGCCTTAAACAACACAAATTCGCTTTTCTTGGTGTTATACTTAAGGCCGTGCGAATCAGCGTTAGCTTCACAGATACCAATGAGCCTTCTAAGTGCGCTGACAGACGGACTCAGCAACACCATGTCGTCTGCGTAACTAAAATTATTGACGCATTTCCCGTCTACATGACAACCGACCTGAGTGGTGCTAAGTCCCTCGATTAACTCAACCTTTAGGATGGTTCAACTAAATGTCAGAAGGTTGTTTTAGACGAATCAGAAGATCTATTGGTGACCCTTGCCCTCATAGACCTATTACTTTCTCTGTCTACGCTTGCCCTGCTCTAAGTGCCCTAACCAATGCCGAGCTGCAAAGTCTCGAGCACACGTAGATAGTTCGTCCGTCGCTATCATTGATGTGGTACATCAATGGTCGCTATTTACAGATTTCTCAGAGTAATTTAAAAAACTAAAAATATCTAAATATATGGCAGCGTTTTATGACAAATCTATACAGAAACATCAAACTTTATGAAAAATAAAAACAGACCTATGAAGACCTATGTTCAATGGATTCCTATAAAATAAAATTAATTTTGATTTAATCTGGGCACCTAACGCCATCTTTTATTTGGCGCAGTATTATTATACAATAGGCAGACAAAAAGGGCTAAGGCAACGACAACAAAGCCTATAATAGTCGTAGGGCAAAGGGCTAAAAAAACAAACTGTCACATTCACATCTTGTCTATGCATCTTGTCTTGTTTGACATTGACATTGTGGCGGTCAAATAACAAAATATTTGGTTTTAGCTCTTAATTATATTTTCCAGTTCTATTTTGAAGAAATGCGCAGAGAATTTATATTAGTTTTGCTAGCCATAATATGTATTTCGACACTGTCGTCGTTATTAACCGGATATGTGCAAATCGAGACGGATAAAGTATTATTAGATACTGTGGTTGGTGCCGTCGGTGCTGGTAACTTTTCTTACTGGCAATTAGGGCATACCGGCCCTTTGCTGGTCGGGCTGACCTCTATCACCGGCGATGCTGACCTCTACGTGTCCGATACTGTCAGGTTTGTAGTTAACTAAAGTGGTTGTCTATAAAATACAACTTGTTAAAGGTGTAGCCTGGAGGTGTTTTCAATGTTCTGAAAAAATGAAGACGACCAGTTTTCTCTAGATGAAAAGTGATACGCTTGCGCATTTCAGTCACAAACAATAGATTTGCCATTGTGTCTAGATTCCAGACAGTCAAAGGGTTTAAATTAAGCAAATGACAATCATATAATTATGACAACAAGGAACACATTAAATATATGTTAACTATATTTAAAATTTTACTAGGTGGTAGAATCGACACTGAGTCGTTAAGGTAGTTACCACCGCAGTGCCCGATATCATCCTGTCAAATAAGAATGCTATGCACTTCTGTGTTTTGGGCTGAGGGCACTGTAGCTAGTGAAATTACTGGGTTTAAGAATGTATCTGTTGTCCTAGGTGACGGATGTAGTACGGCATTGATGGAGGATAATAACTGTGTATCAGTTGTTGGTCTCCTTCAATGCCGCTCTGTCATGGTCAGGCATATCACTTACCATCAGGTGAGTGCCCTGACTGTCCTGTTCACTTTGTTACATAAAACAAATACTTTTTAACACAGGCAAAAGCTAATAACTCTGCGTGCAAGTAAATCGACTCAAAGCCTCAAGTGCGCATAAAAAGTGATATAACTAAAAAATGACTTTTTTACCTCTATATAATGTTTTACATAATTAAAGCCTAGTACTTAGGCTTTCAAATGGTAGCATATCAGTAATTTAAAAAACATTTTACTTAGAATGCAACTGAAGCAACCTCCCGTAAACTGCTCTGCGCTCTATTCACAACTTGCGCGACACAACCCCTATAAAACCCCTGTAATCGTTTTTTTGTTATCAGTCGCTCATTAGACGTTGACCTGAACACATCTCTGCAAATTAAAGCCGTCATTTGAAAAAATTATGATACAACACCTGAAGAAGCCGCTCAAGTCGTTGCCTGTTGCAAGAAGGGTTGAACCAGCGAGAGTCGCTCGTCGTTTGAATATGAGTCAGTCCGCCTGTCTCGAGAGTATACAGAAGGTTTCAAGAGACTGTGCCACTCGGAGGCCTAATACCAGCCGACGCGGTGCACCTCGGAGCGTGACGACGGTGTTTTGGTCTCGACCTCTCTCCGAAATCGACACCTACCGGCCGTAGATGGCAGCAGGAGCTACGTCAAGTTCGCGGGGTGGACTGTCAGTCAGTGGACAGTTAGAAGAAGGTTGAAAGAAGCTAACTTACTCCGAAAGACCCGCTACAGGCCCGAAGTTACAACAGCTCATTGTCAAGCAACGCCTTCACTTTGCTCGAGAACACTTTTGGATTGGAGCATAGAGCAATGGCAGCAGTCCTGTTCAACAGTGAGACGAGGATGTGTTCCATGGCAGCGACAGGAGAGGTCGGGTATACCGTCGTCCCGGTGAACGGTTTTCACAGTGCTGCTTTGTGGAAACCGTTGCATATGGTGGCGGATCTTGCATGATGTGGGCTGGAATTTCCTTAGAAGGCAAAACGGACCTTGTTTTCGTTCCTGGGGGAGGCCGGGGAGGAGGTCTGACCAGTGATCGTTACATTGAAAATGTTCTACTGGATCAAGTTGTCCCTTATCAAGGCTTTATTGGGGAAAATTTCATCTTGATGCATGACAATGCCCGATGTCACACTGCTCGGGCCACACGTGATTTCCTGAACGAAGTTGGAATTCACACTATGCATTGGCCAGCGCTCAGCCCCGATTTAAATCCCATTGAGCACATATGGGACGAGCTCAAAAGGAAAGTTAGAGCGAGGAATCCAGCTCCGACAAACATCAATGAGCTCAAGACTGCGTTGGTAGAAGAGTGGGGTCGAATACCACAATCATCCATTAAAAAGTTGATAAGGTCGATGAAGAATCGCATGAGAGCAGTGATCAGAGCTAGAGGAGGGAATACCAAATATTGACACGAATATTTTTTTATCTTACGCACATTTTGTTTCATTTAAACACAATAACCCCATACTGTGAAATTGTATGAATTTTCAACATTTTTTACATTATCATTAGCATTAACCTTTTTTACTAAACTACTGAATCGATTTTCATGCAACTTACACCATTTTAAAGCTCAATTACTAGGCTTTAATTGTGTAAAACATATTATTAGAGGTATAATAAGGCATTTTATATTATATATCACTTGTTATGCGTATTTGAGGCTTGAGTCGATTACTTGCACGCGACGTGTATATCCGCGTGTGGGGACGGCAGAATAGAATACATGTGTCCCCACCCTATCTTCCCGAGGGTGTCGTAGGAGCCGACTAAGGGATCTTATACCGGATGGTGGGCAGCAGCGCCATCCTGCGTACTGGTTCACACTGCGGTCACCAACCCGCTTGCCCAGCGTGGTGACTACGGGCATTTACCCCTCAATGAGAAGCGCCACAAAGAATCGGCCCCAGTTCCCGGCAGCCCCACTATTCCCGACCACGGCAGCGGTCGCGGTCACGGTGGGGCGGGGGCGAAGAATCCCCGGGTTACGGTAGGCTGCTACAAAAACTGTCACTGGCTACGTACAATGGGCGTACGATGCGGCTGGACCATCACCTCTCCGAATTAGAAGAAGAGCTAAGTCGTATTAACTGGAGCATACTGGGGTTATCTGAAGTCCGAAGAGAGGGAGGACACGATGACCCTGGACTCTGGAAACTTGCTCTACTTCCGAGAAGGTGATAGGGTTTCCCAGGTGGTGTTGGTTTTCGTTCACAAGTCCCTTGTCAGCAACGTTGTGGAAATCAGTAGTGTGTCGAACCGGGTAGCGTACCTTGTACTTAAACTCACCGACAGGTACTCCCTGAAGGTGGTACAGGTATATGCGCCGACCTCGTCACACTCTGACGAAGAGGTTGAAGCCGTGTATGAGGATATCTCCAGAGCCATACATGGCACAACTTCGACCTTCTACAATGTTGTTATGGGGGACTTCAACGCTAAAGTGGGAGTACAAGAACGCGGCGAATCGAAAATCGGACTTCATGGATTGGGGCGCAGGAATCACAGGGGGCAGATGCTGGTCAACTTCCTCGAAATGGAGGGGCTCTTCTTGATGAATTCTTTCTTTAAGAAGAAGCCTCAGAGAAGATGGACCTGGCAGAGCCCGAACACTGTGACAAGGAACGAGATAGATTTTATTATGGCGGATAAGCGACATATATTTAAAGATGTCTCAGTGGTCAACAGGTTTAAAACCGGTAGTGATCACCGACTTGTCCGAGGCACTTTGAATATATGTTTTCAGGCCGAACGGTCTCGCTTAATAAAATCTACTCTCAGACCTACGCCGCTCCAAATACACTGGGTCCGAACAGTTCCAATTGGAACTTCAAAATCGATTCGACTCGCTGGAAACCACTGGCGACGTGGACGAGATAACCGACAACGTGGTGAAGGGGTGTGTACACTGGGTCGCAGGCATTTCCCGCGATGAAACGAGCTAAGTCGTCCAAACTTTCTCCCGAAACCCTGGATTTGATGAGGCTGAGACGCGAGATGCCATCTGCTGCTGTTGCTTCGCCGGAATATCAGGCTCTCTCCAAGCGGATACGAAAACTCGTTCGCAGGGACCTCCGCTGTTTCAATACAAGGTTCATTAAGGACCTTATTGAAGAACAGGGGGCCCAAAGTTTTCCAAAAACCACTTGGGAGAGCCATCTGGTTAAGCTTAAGACAGCAGATGGGCAATTACTTGCGACTCGCCCACAGATCCTGGAAGAGGTTGAGAAATTCTATGGACGACTGTATTCATCGAGCGCTCATCAGCCACAGACCGAGGACACCGAAGATCCACGTGCCCCACTAAGGCGCCATTATACGCAGGATATCCCGGATGTTGACGTTAGCGAGATTAGTGCAGCACTGGAGCAACTTAGGAATGGGAGGGCCCCGGGGGATGACGGTATTACGACAGAGCTCCTAAAAGCCGGTGGACAGCCCGTCCTTAGGGCATTAGTTGAGCTCTTTAATGCCGTCATCCACAGGAACTACACCGAGGCGTGGTCCAGAAGCGTCGTCGTCTTATTCTTCAAGAAGGGTGACAAAACTCTCTTGAAGAATTATAGACCGATAGCGCTTCTGAGCCACGTCTATAAGTTGTTTTCCAGAGTTGTAGCGAACCGTCTCGCCATAAGACTTGACGAATTCCAACCACCGGAGCAGGCTGGGTTTCGAAAAGGCTACAGCACCGTGGACCACATCCATACTGTTCGGCAGCTTATACAGAAGACCGAAGAGTATAACCAGCCGCTGTGTATGGCATTTGTGGACTACGAGAAAGCCTTCGACTCCATCGAAACCTGGGCTGTTCTGGAGGCTCTGCAGCGATGCGGTATCGACTGGCGATATATCGAGGTGATGAAGTGTCTCTCCAACGCAGCGACGATGACCGTTCAGATCCAAGACCAGCGGACAAGACCCATCCAATTGCGTCGTGGTGTGAGACAGGGGGATGTTATATCCCGAAACTGTTACAAACGCATTGGAGGATGTCTTCAAGACCCTGGACTGGTCTGAACGAGGCGTCAACGTCAATGGAGAGTATATTTCTCATCTGCGTTTGCTGACGATATCGTCATCGTTGCAGAGTCATCGGAAGAGCTTGCTGAGATGTTGAATAGCCTAATGAATCCTCCCGACGAGTTGGGCTTGGCATGAATTTGGACAAGACGAAAGTCATGTTCAATGACCATGTCATGCCACAACCGATATGCGTCGATGGCATCCTTCTCGAAGTTGTGCAAGAATACGTTTACTTGGGCCAAACCATCCAACTTGGCCGGCACAATTTCGAGAGGGAAGCTAGTAGGAGGATTCAGTTGGGCTGGGCGGCATTCGGCAAGTTACGGTCACATATTCCGCAATGCTTAAAGACAAAAGTCTTTGAGCAATGCGTCCTACCCGTACTTACATACGCAGCTGAGACATGGACACTGACTGCGGGATTGGTTCACAAGTTCAAAGTCACTCAACGCGCAATGGAGCGAGCTATGCTTGGGCTCTCTTAGGGATAAGATCAGAAATGATTTAATCCGTAAGAGAACTAAAGTTACCGACATAGCCCGCCGGATCAGCAAGTTGAAGTGGCAGTGGGCTGGTCACGTATGTCGCAGAACCGATGGCCGTTGGAGCAGACGAGTTCTGGAGTGGAGACCGCGTCTCGGCAAGCGTAGCGTAGGACGCCTCCGGCCCGATGGACCGACGACTTGCGAAAGGTCGCTGGTGGAGGCTGGATGAGGAAAGCGGAGGACCGGGATATCTGGCGCGAAATGGGGGAGACCTATGTCCAGCAGTGGACTGCGATAGGTTGAATAGGAGTGTATATCCAGTGGTAGAATTAAATTTAAAAAAAGACTATCATATGTGATCTCTTTGGACCTTAATTGAATAAAATATGTAATAAAATATAATGTTTTACATATGCAGGCCCAGTTATGAGGTGGACAAGAACAATTTGAGCTCGGCGACATGTGGTCTAGACATAGTCCAGATTCAGCTGACTTCCCGCCCTATAGTAGGTAGCCCTAGGAGCGTCGGTGCTCAGTGGTGTGGACTGTCGCCTTCCTACTGGGAGGGCTGAGGTTCAAATCCCGACACGTACCAATGTATTTTCGAATTTTTGAAAATATATGTACATTATCCGACGCTCTTACAGTGAAGGAAACCATCGTGAGGAAACCTGCGCACGCCTGCGAGAGATTCGAAGGTTGTGTGTGAAGTCGTCCAATGCGGACTGGGCCGCGTGGACGACTAAGGCCTAATCACCCTATACGGGTAGGCTCGTGCCCTCGGGGGGACGTTTAATGAGCTGATGATGATGATGATAGGTAGGTTGTTTTATTCATAAATAAATGTTGTTTTATAAATGTTTGTCGGCCCCAATTTATAACAAAGAGTTTTAAGAGTAAGTATGGTTACTAAACATTGAATTGTTGAGCATCAGTGGCTTAATAGAGTGGACTGTTGCCTTCCGACCGGGAGGGCAGGTTAAATCCGCTATGTATCAATGTGTTTTCGAATTCTCCAAATTGTATTACATTATCCAACACTCTTACTGTGATGGAAAACATCGTGAGAAAACCTGCGCACGCCTGCAGAGAGTTTCAAAGGTTGTGCGTGAAGTTGTACCGCACTGGGCCCGCGTGGACGACTAAGGCCTATACACTCTTCACGGGTAGCTCGCGTCCCTCGGTGGGGACGTTTAATGAGCTGCTGATGATGATGATGTACAGGTATTGGCGTGTTCGGGCATTGGTCCCACCATCTATCGGAGTACAGCATCCAGGTGTCCTGGACGCATCAGCTGTCATTAGCGAGGAACAGCTGGTGGCTATTGAGCGAGCGCACCAGGGCTTCGCGATAGACCTGGTGAGTTCTATAAGTGTTTTTTTTTACAAAGAGTAAAAAGTACAGGAAGACGGTCAGGACGCTCACTTGATGGTAAGTGATACGCCTGACCATGACAGAGTGGTGATTGATTGAGACCAACAATCGATTTACAGTTATTATCCTCCATCAATGCGGCACTGCGTCCGAGACGACAGATGTCAGGTCTGTTATACCCGGTAATTTCACTAGCTAACTCATGTTTACTTAATAATTTTGTTTTTAAATATATGCATATTATACATAGAAACACCTCTGACCATTACAAACAGACATGTTCATGCACATGTGTGTACTGCCCGGGGATCGAACCCGGAACCCTTGGTTGCAGCAGGCGTCTCAACGCAACACAAATGAGTCATAAATTATATATGAATACTCATTATTAGTAACTTATCACACATCTGGTGTAATGGTTAAGACTTTGGCTATAAACCATGGTTCTGGGTTCGTTCAAATTGTCAGGTGATTTCTATATATCTATTGTTACGAGGGGGGTTCCGGATATAATTATTGCCAAACACGAAGAATAACACAGGAACACACTTTATTAATTAACCACTATAAATTACACACAACACTAATTACACTTACACTTACTTCGCTCTTCGTTCGCTCTTGAGTAGAAACAAGACTGCCGGCGCACCCGTCGGCCCGCCTTTATACTGTCCGGCCGCTGGGCTCGAAGCGTCGACGTCATTCTATAGTACGATTCACCAAAGAAGACCAAAAATGGCGGCCGTCTGCGCATGTACACAATGAACAAATACTTACATCAAAATATTTTTATTTTAATTAACTCATATAATCAAATTCTATTATAAATTTCCAGGATTAAAAGTTACCTATGTAATTAAACATAATTCAGGCTCAAATTTTACTTTGTCACATAGTTTTTTCCATTCTTGTGGAACCATTAGATTAACTTTTTTCTTTATAAATTAATTACGCTGCTTATATCCCACTTAACGTTTTTGCTACTAACATAACTTTTTACGGAGGCCAAGCCATTTCTATAGGATTTAAATCCGGATGGTAAGGTGGAGATGGAGAATATTATGACATGTTCTATGAAAATTTTATCTATAGAGTATTTTTTAAGCGTAAAAGGAAATTTAATAAGTGAAACAATATTTTTCTTCATAAAATATAATAATAATCATGTAGAAATATAAAAATAATCATGGATAGTATAATCAGCAAAGTACGACAAGTATTTCAAAATAGCTAATGGTTCTGTTTTTCTATTCAAATTAATCCGATATTTTTTATTTATTATGTCTGTTATAGATTCATTAAAGTGGATATATTGATTTAATTTTTTCAACAAAGTTGCAAGACTTGCGAAACCTTGTCAACAATCTACTTACAAATATATTTAAACTCATATATCATCCTTCTCGCCTGGCTTTTCGAAGCAACATACACTAGAGAATTTCAATGAATGGCTCAGCAAACAAAAAAAAACAATAAAATAAATGCAACAAAACAGTTTTCCTTCCGACTGTATTCTAGAGTACTGTCAGCGCGCCAAATTCAATATAGACGAATAGCGATAGAGCAACCTTGTCCTCAGAAGCGTGCCGACCAATGGCGTTGCTCCGCTCTTACAATATTACCCCGCCCTCTGCCGTACCCCAATAGGACCTAAAAATGACTTCTGCGCATAGCTTCTTTCGTGAATCGTACAATAGTTCGCGAAATATCTAGAACATACTAGACTGTTTGCTATTTGACCATTCGCATGTCATACTCTATGGTGGCCTGACGTCACATATTAGCCGCCATATCTAATGTCATTTTAATTACGTCAATTCGTAAACTATTATGTTTTACAAATAAACTCTATAAGTATGGTTATCCATTGTTTTGTACCCATATTACAGGCTGATGCTTAGGGCTAGGTGGCGCTGTGTGAATGTCAGTGGATATTTATGAAATGAAATGAAAATGAAATGAAATGAAATGAAATGAAAATGAAATGAAATGACACTACCTACCCGTATAATGAAAAATACAGTGGAATGAAATGAAGAAAATAAAATCCTTTATCTATACTAATATTATAAAGCTAAAGAGTTTGTTTGTTTGTTTGAACGCGCTAATCTCAGGAACTACTGGTCCGATTTGAAAAATTCTTTCAGTGTTAGATAGCTTATTTATCGAGGAAGGCTATAGGCTATATATCATCACGCTACGAGTAATAGAAGCGGAGCAGCAATGAATAATGTTTCAAAATCCGGGGGGAAATTTTCTTACTTGGAGATTCCGCTGCGTACGCTGCGTAAACGGTTTTTAAAGGTCTACAAAAAAGTCCGCGACAGCATATGTCTATCTTTTAAGGTTAGCTCACTATAACATATTTTTGCTAAAACTTTTTCTAAAATAATGCATCAGTTTGCGAAGCTATTTTCATAAATATGATATCAATCCTTATCCAAATAAATACTTTATTTATCACAAGTATTCATTTTAAACAAAATTGCCCTTTACATCATTCAATTTAAATGAATATCTTATGAGATATCGCAGTTTTAACTCACCTATTTAAACGAAGTAGCGGGTGAAAGAGAGCGTTAGGCCAAAGTAACTATTCCACGCGGACGAAGTCGCACGCAAAAGCTAGTCACTATATAAATATAAAATACATTTCCTTTTACAGACATAGAGAAGCGGGGCAAAGAGAAATCACCCCGGAGATCTGATGAGGAGCCGAAGCCGAGGTTCCTGAAGCTGCTCAGCATACTCGACATGATATTCGAGATGTTGTCATGTGACGAGACGTGGATTGTACATATCGAGAGAAGAAAATAGCAACGGATGGGAGAAATTAACAAAAGACTGAAGGAGATAACAAAGAACTATAATATCGGATGGTAGAATGTAACAGAGGATAAAAATAATTTACGAGGTGGTAGACTCGGTACTGAGTCGTCTAGGTAGGTACCACCGCAGTGACAGATATCGTCCCGGGAAATACCAGTGTTTTGCATTTTTGTGTTTCGGGATGAGGGCATGTAGCTAGTGAAATTACCGGGTATGAGGACCTAACATCTGTTGTCTCGGGTGACGGGCGCTGTGCGGCATTGATGGAGGGTAATAACTGTCTATCAGTTGTGGTCTCCACAATTCCGTTCATGGTCAGGCGTATCACTTACATCAGGTGATCGTCCTGACCGTCCTGTTCACATATCACATAAACAATATAAATGGTGGCATATTGTTCCAACATCTCGCGACAGTCACAAAGACTATCACTATAGATAGCCTTGTAAGCGGAAATACTTCATCTATCGCAGTCCACTGCTGGACATAGGTCTACCCCATTTTGCGCCAGATATCCCGGTCCTCCGTTTCTCTCATCCATTCTCCACCAGCGACTTTGCGCAAGTGGTCGGTCCCTCGGTCCCCCGGTCCTACGCTACGCTTGCCGAGCCCGGTCTCCACTCCAGCACTCGTCTGCTCCAACAGCCCGAGGTTGCGACATACGTGACCAGCCCACCCACTTTTTATTCTGCCCAATATTGATAGTAAATGTCGAGTGTAACACTATTTGTCACAATTTTGTACGTGAAATTTGTATTGACACGTTATTATTTGTAATCTAGTCAATAAAGTGATATTTAAGTGTTACATGAAGTTTTATTTATTAAAATTGTATATGCACATATAAAAATATTTAAGAAATTAAAAAAAATAACAGCAGAGGACGGATTAGCTGCTTTGATTAATTAAATTAGGGCCAAACTTGGATACACAATCTCACTCATCTCGCGGAGGTTGGGCAGATTTTACATTTGATGTCACCTGTCATAATGACAGTAGTGTGCTCGTGCTTTTTATGACGGGTTAGGTCAAAATTTAAAATGAAAGTAGTGGCTATTTTGAATGAATGCAACTATATACAATTTAATAAAATTACTAATTTAAAATGTTGTTTCCTCTCTCCTAGTGCTTATATTGCGTGCCCAACAGTCCATAACACTGGTTTCACTTTATGTAACATCTAATGTACATTATGGTTTGGCAATAAATGATTGAGTATTTATTTATTTATTTTATTTTCGGAAGACTAACAGCAGAAATATTTACAAAAATAGTACTTAAGTTTAATACAATGCTAATAATGAGTCTCCACCTATAAATTCGACTACATTAACAAGGAAAGCTGTAAGTTTAAAACAAAATGAGATAAGATGAGATAAGTGCTGACCACAAAACTCCGTATTTCAGTGAATTTACCAATCAAAATAACGCTCTGTAAGAAGCCGTTTAAGTGATGGAGTGCTAGTGCAGAATAGGTCTATCGGGCGGGAGCCGGTTAAAAGCCTCACTAGCCCGATTGAGGAACGCATTGGAACGATAGTTGGTGCGCGCAGAAGGCACTTGAAGTGCGTACGCTTCAACCTAACTGAAAACAGCAGCTCCCTGCAGTCAATGGACCCATTAACAATGTTCATTAAAAAGCAAATGTCATTGATGTTTCGCCTTATTTAATAAATAATAAATAAATATCTACTGACATTCACACAGCGCCATCTAGCCCCAAGTTAAGCGTGAAGCCTGTATTATGGGTACTAAACAACGGATAAACATACATATATACATTTTTTTGTAAATATACATATTATACATAGAAAACACCCAGACCATTACAAACAGTCATGTTCATGGACACAAATGTTTGTACTGTCCGGGGATCGAACCCGGAACCCTTGGTGTTGCGGCCGACCTCTCAACCGCAACACCAAATAGGTCGTCTTATTTGAAGAGGGAGAAAGTGATAGCGCTTATATATAGGTAGTTAATTTATTATCTAATGGGCTAAATGGAGCGTGTTATATGTCATTTATTATTATAGTTTTTAATTATATATTTCAAAACAAAATTGAGTTTAAATACTAAGGATAAAAATCCTAAATCTATACTAATATATAAAGCTGAAGAGTTTGTTTGTTTGAACGCGCTAATCTCAGGAACTAATGGTTCGATTTGAATAATTCTTTCGGTGTTAGATAGCTTATTTATCGAGGAAGGCTATAGGCTATATATCATCACGCTACGAGTAATAGAAGCGGAGCAGTAATGAAAAATGTGTCAAAATCGGGGTATTCGAGCTTCCGCTGCGTAAACGGTTAAAGTTACACAAAAGTCATGTATGAGAGTATTGTTACCCTTTTTAAGGTCTACAAAAAAGTCCGCGACAGCATATGTCTATCTTTTAAGGTTAGCTCACTATAACATATTTTTTGCTAATAAACAATTCTGAAATTGACCCCGAAACCTTTAAAGTTGGAGGGAGGGGAAATCCTATGTATAGTGATAAATGAAAGTACCGTGTTAACCCGAACTTAATGCGAGCGAAGCCGCGGGCAAAAGCTAGTAAATAATAAAATAAAACAAAACTATAGCAGTGTAAGTAAATTTATTATATCAATATAATTTAATACCTAGAGACTTATGCTATGAGGCTGAAACTGGGAGAAAATTCTAGCAGACAAAATGCGATGGTCAGGAACGAAAATGGACTTGGTCCCTGCTTAATAGAACATGTTAAAATTATTTGAAATATTTGCACGTTACAGTGAAAGGTTACGACTGAAAACAGCTTTTTTTGGTATCAAGGCTTTTTCGTCCTTAACCATCGCGTTTTTTCTGCTAGAATTTTCTGCCAGTCTCAGCCTCATACTTATGCTAGTGTTTGTGAAGCTAAGGCGTTCTCCCCCGCCGTGAAACTTTATTGCTTTTAAATGCAAAAAAAATACAACAAGGTTTAAATACAGTAGGTTAATATCTGAAACGGCTGAACCGATTTTGACGGAACTCAGCCATGTAAAAGTAGATATTATTTTTGGTTACATTATTAACAATTCACTTTTGCCTATTTTTAATAAATATTTATTTATTAAAAATAGACAAACATTTTCATAATAATGTTTAAAATTTTTCACCAATACTTAATTTTTTAGTAACTTTTTTAGTAACTTTAATTGCATAGGTTATACACTTAATGAATTTATATCTAATAAAAATAAAACATCAAAGAAATTATTATATCTGACGATTCATGCCGATACCAAATTGAATATCTTTATTTAAATTAATCTGGCAACACCGAAAGCAAAATCACACTATATCTAATCCAACAACAAAGCCAGGTTTATTTGACAATGTAATACTTATATTTTGTAGATATCAAATTGAATATTTTAAATGTAGCAACACCAAAGCATAATCGCACTGTATCCAATCCAACAACAAACACACAATTTTATATAAGTTGACAATTAAATACTTAGTTATGAGTTTTTAATCAGAATCCTACATAAACCAATTCAAAACGATATTTTTTGCATTAGCAAAACTTGCCATGCTCGTATTAATAAAATCCCACTTTGACCAATTTTAAACTGTATTTTTTGCACTAGCAACACCTGTCATGCCAGTATAGAGTAGGGAAAGTCCAGCATATCCCCACCACTCCAAGGGGGGGAGATAGTGTAGTTTGTTAGTGTGTAGCGTTCAACCCATCATCGGGCGTCCCATCCCACGGCCCGGCATCTGTGGGGCTTCACCTCCTTTGGCGTTTTTGATCGTTTCATCCACCGACAGAATCTGCAGAGGGATAAAAATAAAAAATAATAAATATCCACAGAAATTCACACATTGTGAGCGTCGGTGGCTCAATGGTGTGGACTGTCGCCTTCCTACCGGTAGGGCTGAGGTTCAAATCCCGACACGTACCAATGTGTTTTCGAATTTTCGAAAATATATGAACGTTATCCGACGCTCTTGATAATGATGATCCACAGACATTCACACAACGCCATCTAGCTTGGGGCTAGATCCCCGGACAGTACAAACATTTGTGTGCATGAACATGTCTGTTTGTAATGGTCTGGGTGTTTTCTATGTATGATATGTATTATTAAATGATTTTTTAAGTTGAAACAACATTTATTGATATATTAAATCATCATCATCAGCTCATTAAACGTCCCCACCGAGGGGCACGAGCCTACCCGTATAGGGTGATTAGGCCTTTGTCGTCCACGCGGGCCCCGTGCGGATTGGACGACTTCACACACAACGTTCGAATCTCTTCGCAGGCGTGCATGAAGGTTTCCTCACGATGTTTTCCTTCACCGTAAGAGCGTCGGATAACGTACATATATTTTTCAAAAATTCGAAAACACATTGGTACGTGTCGAGATTTGAACCTCAGCCCTCCCTGTAGGAAGGCGACAGTCCACACCACTGAGCCACCGACGCTCTAATATTAAATCTTAGTGTTACAATATGACTGTTTCCCGCGTAAAATGCTAATGTCAAGAGAGATATTAGTGACGTGACATCACTCTTCAATTGATTAGGGATGGGTAGCATTGGTTGTTTCTTTTCCGTCTAACAGTATGTATTTATAAAAAGAAATGTATATAAGTATGTATATCCGTTAACTACAGGCTTCACGCTTAACTTGAGGGTAGATGGCGCTGTGTGAATGTCAGTGGATATATATATATATATATATATATATATTATATAATAATATATATTTATATATTATATATATTATATATAAATATATATATATATAATATATTATATATATATCTTTTATTAAGGTTTTAATATTACCATGAAAAGCCTCATACCAACTTAATCCACATAACACTTCAGTAATTGGATCCGTTGTTTTTAATCATTGGCTTTCATTTTTTTCCGGAATGACTTATCGCTGTTAGCTGCAGGGTAAACTTCACCGGACAATGAGAGTATTTGTAATTTAATAATCTGTAATTTAAGTTGCTCTCTTCCCATTGGTTATTCGCGTGACATTTGGATATTTAATGTCACTACAAACATCAGTGACCAATCGAAATTACAAAAAAAAAAATTACAAATTGTACCTCAATTTTTTAAAATTTATACATTTTTAAAATTGTTTAATTTTAATACTACAGTCCACATTGCATGCCGTGGCAACCTATAAGTAAGGTGACACTTAGCTTTCAGTTTGTCTCTAATTTATTGTTGTTTGTACCAGTGTTTATCTTGTTGGTTGTCCCAATAAATTAAAAAAAATATATCCTAGACCTTTCACCAACGTAGCGCCATCTAGTGAGGTTTTACATTGCAAAATCCCTCATTGGCGAGCGCAGATGGTTTCAGCCCAATAATTTAAGCCTAAGGGTGTCATAGAGTGGGACTCTAACTTAGGCTTGGGGCGTTGCAGGGACGGGGGCTCGGTAACTTAAGTATAGTGCTTTGCGCGCTTTGTACGCCGCTATGGGGACAGTGATCGAATCGTACAGTGATCGGATCGCAGTGTTGGAATCGTACAGTGATCGGATCGTAGTGTCGAATCGTACAGACATCGAATTGCAGTGTTGAATCGTACAATGATGGATCGCAGTGTTCGATCGTACAGTGATCGGATCGCAGTGTTCGAATCGTACTGATCGGATCGCAGTGTTCGAATCGTACAGCGATCGGATCGTAGTGTTCATTCGTACAGTATATCGTTCAGTGATCGCGTCGTACAGTGATCGGATTGGATCGACAGCGATCGCAGTGATCGGATCGTACCCCACTGCTGGGCTAGAGCGCGGCCGAGCGAGTGTCAGCTGTCATTGTCAGCCGTATGACTTACATCAGGTGAGCGTCTGTACACTCCTAAAATAAATTTTAAAAACATTCTTAATCAGTGTTAGCTCCAGTGGTGGGAATCACAAATTTCCCATACAGGAGATGGGGCGGCCGCGTTTAAACTGCGACAAATGTAAGCTCAACAAGCATACACTGGCTGCCAGTTTACGCTCTGTGACGAGTCAACACGCACGAATATTAGAAGAAATTACCGTTTTTTTTCCCAAAATGACATCCTGTGCAATTAACATGCATCATCGCAATGAATCAGTAAATTTACCAAGAAATATAACTTTTCAAAGATGAGACCGAAAAGAAATTGCGACAACTGGGACTGCCTATAAACTTGGCGGCTTGTCCAGTCTAATGTGTATCGGCTGTGTGTGGTGGAACAGTGGTAAGTGTAAGCGGTAAGCGGTAGTGGTGACCTGTGCGGCGCGCCTCGCAGGCGGCGGTGACGGCGTTCACTCTGACGACGGCCGGCTCCACACGCACGCGGGAAGTTGTCCGCGATGTCCCTTCTGGATGTCCACGCCGTACCACACCGAGCCTGACGGTTCGTATACACACATCATACATACATAATATCACTGACATTCACACAGCGCATCTAGCCCAAGTTAACGTGAAGCATGTATATATGGGTACTAAACACGGATCATCATCAGCTCATTAACGTCCACCGAGGGACAGAGCCTACCCGTATAGGGTGATTGCTTAGTCGTCCACCGGGCCCGTGCGGTGCGGACGACTTCACACACAACTTCGAATTCTTCGCAGGCGTGCATGAAGGTTTCTCACGATGTTTTCCTCATCGTAAGAGCGTCGGATAACGTACATATATTTTTCGAAAATTCGAAAATACATTGGTACGTGTCGGGATTTGAACCTCAGCCCTCCCGGTAGGAAGACGACAGTCCACACCACTGAGCCACCGACGCTCTAACAAACAACGGATAAACATACTTATATACATCTTTTTGTAAATACATACATATTATACATAGAAAACACCCAGATCATTACAAACAGTTCATGCACACAAATGTTTGTACTGCCCGGGGACCGAACCCGGAACCCTTGGTGTTGCGGCCGACCTCTCAACCGCAACACCTAATGGGTCGTCGTTAGGAAAACACAACAAAAAAACAATTAAATAAATTTTATATTCTGGTGCCAAAATATTCTTTCAAAGTATAAAAACACTTATTAATTAATATTTTTTTAAGCTCATATTCAAATTTACTGGACTGGAGGGCTTTTATATTATTAGGTAAATGGTTAAATACCTTAATGGCCATATAGTATGATCCATTTTTATGTCAGGTTGCCTGTACGTATTACTAAATCGTTTTCACGACGGCGCGATACGTAGCCACTTATCCCCAATTTTGCAAAAATAACTAGGATGTCTCTTGATAAGCCGACATAGCTCAAAAATTTATAAATGTGTCACTGTAAGGAGTCCACAAACTGTTATAAATATCTTTATCTACCCGCTTACCTGAGCGCGTCCCTATTCATTATTATATGTATGTGTTTTGTCAGTATTTTATCTGTCTATATATCCCTTACTGTGTTTGTCTGTCTGTCTGTGTGTATATCTAACTACATCTCCCGCTCACCCTGACGATGTTCTNGAGCGAAGCCGCAAGCAAAATTAGTTATGATAAAACAAGGTCCGTCTGAAAACCGTTATTTAACGATAAACGATAGCGGTTGTCGTTGTCCAGGCGATAAATGAAAGTACCGTGTTATCCCGAATCTGATGTAAGCGAAGCCGCGGGCAAAATTAGTTATGATAAAACGGGGACCGTCCGAAAACCGTTATTAAACGATAGCGGTTGTCGTTGTCCAGGTGATAAATGAAAGTACCGTGTTATCCCGAATCTGATGCGAGCGAAGCCGCGAGCAAAATTAGTTATGATAAAACAAGGACCGTCTGAAAACCGTTATTAAACGATAAACGATAGCGGTTGTCGTTGTCCAGGCGATAAATGAAAGTACCGTGTTATCCCGAATCTAATGCGAGCGAAGCCGCGGGCAAAATAAGTTATGATTAAACAAGGACCGTCTGAAAACCGTTATTAAACGATAGCGGTTGTCGTTGTCCAGGCGATAAATGAAAGTACCGTGTTATCCCGAATCTGATGCGAGCGAAGCCGCTTGCAAAATTAGTTATGATAACACAAGGACCGTCTGAAAACCGTTTGTACGAGATCTTGTTATCTGGTAATCTTTGACTTGTAGTTGTGAAAACAGGAAAAACACAATTTGCTTAAATTCTTGATAAAACGGGGACCGTCCGAAAACCGTTATTAAACGATAACGGTTGTGGTTGTCCAGGCGAGCGGCTGGTCCGCGACGGGCACTTCCTGTGCGCGGAGGTGCGGTCTCGCGCGGCGGCGCTGCGGGCGCGGCGGGCGGCGCTGGCGGCGGCGTGGGCGGCGCGCGACACCATATACGCTCAGCACCTGGACGCGCTCGCCTTCGTCAGGGACGCCGACGCGCTGTTGGCGTGGATTGGCAACAGGTCAGTTAGTAGTTAGTGAACATCCGTGGTCTTAAACTGCTCAGCCATTTCAGTGTTTATGATATATTGGTACGTTAAGGAAAATGAAAATGTTTTTAAAGGCTCCACTGTTGAGTTTTCTTGAGTGCTTCTTTCTCAACAGGCCAAACCACTGAAGCGCTTTTTTTTCAAAGCATCAAAACTCATATTTTTAGTTTAGTGTTTTAATCGTTTTTTATTATATTTTTGTATGTTTTTTGACGTTCATAAGTGCTTTTTGTAAGCCTAATTTGAAATAAATGTTTTTGACTTTGAGGTACACTTAGCCGGTTGACGCCGCATACGCGTCAGAGCGCCCTTTTTAGGGTGCCGTAGTCGAATGGCAAAAAACGGAACCCTTGTAGACTCGTCAAGTCTGTCTGTCTATCTGTCCGTCCGTACGTCACACCAGGCTCTATAGTTATATAAACATTACTGTATTCAAACTTTGGAAGTATGTATTCTGTGAACCGCCATTTATGTTCGTAAATACTATAACACTTTTAAGAAAAATTATGATTCACACAATAAAAACAAACTTGCTGTTTCGGACTTGAGACTACATAAAATAGGTAAATCTTTTATAGGAAGATGTATAAAGTTTTTCAATAAGGTACCGCAGAATATTGTAGAGTTGCCCTTTCATATGTTTAAAGTTAAAATCAAACAACACCTTTCTAAAAAAGGGTACTACACTATTGACGAATATTTATGGGAAAAAAATCCGTGGTCTTAAACTGCTCAGCTATTTCAGTGTTTATGATATATTGGTACGTTAAGGAAAATGAAAATGTTTTTAAAAGCTCCACTGTTGAGTTTTCTTGGGTCCTTCTTTCTCAACAGGCCAAACCACTGAAGCGCTTTTTTTTCAAAGCATCAAAACTCATATTTTTAGTTTAGTGTTTTAATCGTTTTTTATTATATTTTTGTATATTTTTTGACGTTCATAAGTGCTTTTTGTAAGCCTAATTTGAAATAAATGTTTTTGACTTTGACTTTGAGGTACACTTAGCCGGTTGACGCCGCATACGTGTCAGAGCGCCCTTTTCAGGGTGCCGTAGTCGAATGGCAAAAAACGGAACCCTTGTAGATTCGTCGAGTCTGTCTGTCCATCTGTCCGTGTGTCACACCTGGCTTTATAGTTATATAAACATTACTGTATTAAAACTTTGGAAGTATATGTATTATGTGAACCGCTATTAGGTTTTGATAAGAAACTCGAAAGAAAATTAATATATTTTAGGGTTCCCCATACACATCATCGAACCCGGAACCCTTGGTGTTGTAGTCGACGTCTCAACCGCTACACCAAATGGGTAAATGTACCTAGTAAAAGTCTAATTGAATTTGAGTTTTTTTTTGTACTAGACAAATTATTTTGGAAGGCTTGGGTCCTAAGCAAAAGGAATAAAAGAGCTTGTATGAAAATATTGATGGATGTGAATGGAGCTAGGGAACCGCGCAAAGTGGCGTTCCATCTCTGCCTACCCCTCTGGGACCAAGGCGTCAGCTTTATTTATTTTTCTTTTCTAATGGCCGTTGTGAACAGGATGCCGCTGGTACGAGACGGCAAGTATGGTGAGAATCTGGCGCAAGTCGAGGAGCTGATCAGCCGCCACCGCGACCTCGAGGAGACCATCGACTCGCAGAAGGATAAAGTGGACGCGCTGAAGAGGATCACGCTGGTGTGTTTACTTATTCTTTTGGAAGACATTTGACATTTATCTTTGTGCTAACCCTCACAGGGCGTTAAGAGCTTGACTTCCAGTAGGTTACCTTTTTCTATTATTTTGCTAGAATAGGCATTTGGCCGCCATCTCACCTGATGTTAAGCGATGACGCGGCCGAAGATGAATCATGGCTATCTAGGAACAGCCTGTTCACTCTTGCCTTGAAGATATCCAGATCATAGGTATCGGGGTAACCTACAAGTGGTTTATTTATTCCATGCGGTGTATTTTTTGAGTCATCATCATCAGCTCATTAAACGTCCCCGCGAGGGGCACGAGCCTACCCGTATAGGATGATTAGGCCTTAGTCGTCCACGCGGGCCCAGTGCGGATAGGACGACTCACACACAACCTTGAATCTCTTCGCAGGCGTGCATGAAGGTTTCCTCACGATGTTTTCCTTCACCGTAAGAGCGTCGGAAAACGTATATGTCGGAGCACGATAGAATTTATAAACAAAATGTATGAACAGTATCGTTGGCGATATAGTTTAATGCCAACGATTCATGTTAAATTAAGAATCAAACTGTTTAGTTTACTAAATCAAGTTAGTTGAGAAGTAAAAGAAATAATAATTAAACTTAACTCTTTTATTGCAAATATTACAATACAACAATTAGTATCTTACTTCATGACTAGCACGACCCAAATCTCAAACCAGAATGTCCTTCAAATTTCAATCATTGGCTCCACATTTCGGCGCTTCACACGCCGCCATCTTAACGCATGTCAAACTTACATTTCGTCGTATTACAAACTATGGCGCTGCACGCGCGTCCAATTATGACATTAAGATAATTTGCAACTAGACGCTCACAAATATTTGCCTAATTAATAACTTAATTAATTAAGCTTATTCCATAATTCTGAATACAAAAAGACAACAATAAGTGTCTAACAAAATAACTTTCTATCCAAAGTTGCCGGAACTTAACAATCAAAACAGTGGATTATAAAACATCCTAATATGAATTCTTAACTCAACAATTTTAATTAATGATAGCTAATATTCACTAGATATTGTAATAATATTTATCGGTATTAGGATTTGTTATTAACAAAACAGATTTCTATTTCTGATTAATAAAAACATTAGTTAATTGTTCTAAAATACACGGATATAGTTTCGCTAATCTCGTGTGGTAACTTATTAATCAAAACAGCATTACTTCAATTCAGTAATGCTGGAATAATTATTTTACTATTTAAATTAAGCTTAAATAATGTTTAATGATTTATAAGAGATGTAAATTGGAAATTATGATTAATAAAAATGTAATTAGAAACAATCGCGCCACAGGAACACTTATGTTTATTGTCAAAACACTATTCCTTAAAATCATTAAGGATTAAGTTGCATTGTTGCCAGTTAAATATATTGTTAAATAATATTTGATGAATTATCTATCGATATTAAATTGGTTGCGGCGACATATATAATTTCGAAAATTCGAAAACACATTGGTACGTGTCGGGATTTGAACCTCAAAGGTAAGACAGTCCACACCACTGAGCACCGACGCTCTACTTGTATTACGAGTACTAATCAACGGATAAATATACTTATATACATTTATTTTTGTTAATACATACATATTAAGCATAGCAAACACCCAGACCAATACAAACAGACATGTCCATGCACACAAATGTTTGTACTGCCCGGGGATCGAACTCGACGTATCGACCATTACACCACGTGGGTCGTCCAAGTGACCGAGCAAAGTGGTATTCCATCATCTTTGCCTACCCCTCTGGGATCTATCATCATCATCAGCTCATTAAACTTCCCCACCGAGGGGCACGAGCCTACCCGTATAGGGTGTAGTCGGGTGTAGTGGTCCCCGCGGGCCCAGTGCGGGTTTGGCGACTTCACGCACAACCTTTAAACCTCTGGGACCTATGCGTGAGCTTTATTTATTTTATGTATACATTGACTGGCAGGTGGAGAAAGCGTTCGCCAGCCAAAGAGAGTCGGAGGCAGCAGCCAGACAGGCCGCAGCCGAGGCGGCCGCCGCGGCCCGGGCCCAAGTACAGAGGGAGAGGGAGTTACAGAAGGTCGCCGACCAGAGGAGGAGGGACGCACCGCCTGTACAGGTAATGTAGAGAAAGGGAGATGTGGATAAAGTAAGGGGGAGTTCCAGGATTAGAGTGGAAGGATTAGTGTGAGAAAGTGAGAGATATATTTCAAATAGAGAGTGTTAGGAAAAGTTAGAAGGTAGAGAAGTGAACAGACTCAAAGTGAGAGGAATGCGGGCAGAGGGAGATAATTAAAAACTAAAAAAAAATAGATTGAGGTTTATATTCATTGTTTTACTAGCTTTTGCCCGCAGCTTCGCTCACGTTGACCAGGTTTTCTTTTACTGGTTACGAGAACAGAATATTATTATACGCTGTTGTCTAAATAATCCCATATAAAATTTCACCCCCTCTTTTAAGGCTTTGGATCGATGTAGAGTTTTTTCAAATCATACATTTGTTTTTATAAGTGACAAAAAAGTGTGTTTGCCTTCGACACGCTAAGAAGAAGAACTGACCAAATAGTCCGCACCTCATCAAATATTTTTAGCTTTCTTCCTTAAAAATTCGGAATGCTCCATACAAACTTCCATCCCCCATTTAAGGGCACCCAGTTCCCTAAAATTGGTAGAAT